>PVHX01000151.1:238641-401951 GCA_004024805.1 Geosciurus inauris
TGGGAATCAGACCAGAGACCCAACGCCTAATAGAAGAAAAAATAGGCCCAAATCTTCATCATGTTGGATTAGGACCATACTTCCTTAACAAGACTCCTATAGCACAAGAAGTAAAATCAAGAATCAACAAATGGGATGGATTCAAACTAAAAAGCTTCTTCTCAGCAAAAGAAATAATCAATGAAGTGAACAGAGAGCCAACATTCTGGGAACAAATCTTTGCCACACACATCCGATAGAGCACTCATCTCCAGGATATATAAAGAACTCAAAAAGCTTAACACCAAAAAACTAACAACCCAATCAATAAATGGGCCAAAGAGCTGAACACAAATTTCACAGAAGAAGATATACAATCCATCAACAGATATATGAAAAAATGTTCAACATCTCTAGCAATCAGAGAAATGCAAATCAAAACTACCCTAAGATTTCATCTCACGCCAGTCAGAATGGCAACTATCAAGAATACAAACAACAAGTGTTGGTTAGGTTGTGGGGAAAAAGGCACGCTCATACATTGCTGGTGGAATTGCAAATTGGTACAACTGATCTGGAAAGCAGTATGGAGATTCCTTAGAAAACTTGGAATGGAACCACCATTTGAGCCTGTTATCCCACTCCTCGGTCTATATCCAGAAGACTTAAAAACAGTATACTACAGTGCTGCAGCAACTTCAATGTTTATAGCACCTTAATTCACAATAGCTAAACTGTGGAACCAACCAAGATGCCCTTCGATAGATGACTGGATAAAGAAACTGTGGTATACATACACAATGGAATATTACTCAGCAATAAGAGAGAATAAAATTATGGCATTTGCAGGTAAATGGATGGAGTTGGAGAATATCATGCTAAGTGAAGTAAGCCAATCTCAGAAAACCAAATGCCAAATGTACTCCTTGATAAGTGGATGCTGATCCATAATGTGGGGAAGGACATGTGAACACTGGTGGATCTCTGTTCACAGAGGTGTAAGCGGGGAGGAGGCATGGGGACAGCAAGGGTGGTGGAATACGATGGTCATAATAACCCTAACTTTATGTATGACTGCATATATGTTGTGATTCTATACAACTTACAGCTAGAGAATTGATATGTTATCCTCTATGTACAATGAATCAAATTGCACTCTGTTATCATGTAAGCCTAAATAAAACAAATAAATAAAATATGAGAAAAAAGAATGATGAGTTGCTTTCTAAAGGCCAGGTAATTTACATATGTTTTTTCTATATGATCATCCTGAGATGATGGAAATTTTGCAGATGAAAACTTTGGTACTTAAAGAGGGTCATAAAACTAACAAGTAGAGTGTCATGATTCAAGCCTAGCTGTTTGATTCTGAAATAATCATGACAGTAATAACAATAATGATAATATTCATATGAGTGACACTATGCTCAGGGTTGAGAACTTATGTTCCCGTCTTGGTTGGCCTCTGACTTGTGTGTGTCCTTCTGCAAGTGCCTCCCCTATTGGGATCTCATATTTGGTCTCTGGTACTCAGGTCCCCTAAGCCCTGGCAGGTGGTTATTCACCAGGGTTGGTAATTTGAGGACAGCTGATTCCTTCAGATGGAGGCATTTGTTATCTGTACATTGGAAATATTTATGTGTCTCAACCTAATTAGTGAACAAGCATAATTTTTAAAAAGCCATCCTGGAAAGGGAATTGCTGTTGGAAACAATTGTTTAGACAAAACACCATTTGTTCCTAGCTCTTGCTCCCTGCTGGAATGGCGGGCCACTTGTTTTGCTGACAGATGCCTTTTGACTGGGGTTTGGAGCATGTGGAGCTATGTGGGGTGTAGTAGGGATGGAGATGGCCCACTTTGAGCTGGCCTCTGGGGGAAATCCTGAAGTTCCCTGGAGGTGGGGTGCTCTCCTCCTACTCTATAACTAAGAAGCCCTCAGGCCTCTGAGGCAAGGCTAACTCCTCAGTCCAGATGTTGCCCTATTTTAACTCAGAATTGAGATCCGAAGAGACACAATGACTTTCCAAAGTCATTCAGTAAGATGGTGGCAAAACTAGAAGTAGATTCCATATCTTCTCAGTGTTTCTATGGTAGCATGTGGTCTTCTGAAGTCGCGTGGATGCTACCTCACCTGACCTTGGTATCTGGTATCTAGTCTATCTGCTCATGCACAAATGTTTTCAGGAATTATTAACTCCTTATATCTTATCACTGACCCTAAAGTATTTGGGTTCCTACCTGGCACTATCACCCTCTGGCCTGGACAGATCCCAGACTCGGGCTGGTCATGTGACACAGCAGAACAAGTGTTCAGGGTTCAGTCATAGTAAGGAGGCTTGAATCAAGTATAATAATTTTGGTATTGGTCAAGTGACCAATTGGGATTGCTCTTTTCTGAACCTTTAACATGCTAACCTTAATTCCAGGTAGTAGGGGAAAGACAGAGTGAAGTGCAGAGTAGATCCCTTTCCTACACTCTTTTTTCTTATTGTATGGGATTAGTAGTTAACCTCTATTTGCTAGTGTGTTTTAATCTCAGATTCCTCATTTATAAAAAGAAGTGGTAATCTCTGCTCTCCATTCTCCATTCATAAGGTCACTGTGAGGATCAATTACATGAAGAAATAAGAAGTCCTTGTGCACTAAAGCATGATATAAAAACATGACTAATAATAATGACCAATATTCATCAATATTTCCTATGTGGGTATCAGTTGAAGTCATTATGCTTGCTGGTAGAGCACACAACTTTCAAATCCCAGTGAATTAAACAACCAAAGTTATTCCTCACCCACACAGCCTGGCGGCTCTTGGGAGTAGCTCTTTTCTAACTTTATGTTTTCCAAATCTTTCACTTGCAGCCTCAGCTGGATGATCAACTTAGAGGTTGGAAGCTGCACACCTTGCTCCTGCCTACATTCCATTGGCCAGAATTCAGACTCAGTTCCTTGTGGAAACTGGGAAATGGAATTGAGCTATGTGCCCCAGAGGAAAACAAACCTATCTGTGGACACATGGTGTTTTATCAGTTGTAATGTGTCATGCACCTTGTTAATCCTCATAGCAATCTTCTGAGTGGTTTTATTATCCTTTGTTTTTTCAGATAAGGAAATAAAGTCTCAGTGAGGTCAAATGCCTAATTAATGGAGGAGTGATGATCCAATTTCAGCCTATTGAGGATACACACACACACACACACACACACACACATATATGAGGACATATATAAAATATATTCCTTCCACAGAGAGAACTTCCAGCTGCAGGTGTATCAGTTTAATTCATTTTATTTACTGAGTGGCTACTATTATATAGTGTCATAACCATGCCTTTTTCTCATGCCAAGACTGCCTCTTTTTCATCAGCAATTCTAATTCTAATTCTAATTCTGGTCTTTAAGTTCCAGACTCTGACTTCCCTTAAGGAGTTGCTCCCATTTAGCCCCTGGGATTGCTCTTTTCTGAACCTTTAACATGCTAACCTTAATTCCAGGTAGTAGGGGAAAGACAGAGTGAAGTGCAGAGTAGATCCCTTTCCTACACTCTTTTTTCTTTTCCAGGAAGTAACACCTCAAGTTTACAATTTAGGAAAAAGACACAAAGTCTGCACATTTTAAAGAGACAGACCAGGAGTCAGAATGGTGATCTTCCCACAGGACGGACTGAGAAGCTCTTGGTTTTAAAAACCAGCTCTGCTTTGATGAGGATTGAAAGGGAAAAATCTGTTATCTCCCATCCTATTCTCCTAACCGAGACAAAGGATCTTCTGTCTTTGAGACAAGATAAAAAGCCCCAAGGAAAGGTAGACTGACACATGTTTCTTCATTTACTACCTGGCCTGGATCTAGCCTAGTAGGGGACGAGCATGGGGAGGGGCAGATGGAAAAAGGACAACCTCTCACCCTAGTCAGGTCTCAAATGTGCTCACAGGTCTCTGAGTGAGAGTCCATGGAGTGGATGAGATTAGAGACCTCACACAGTGATAGCCATCAGGGAATTGGGTTTGTGAGACTGGACCAAATATGTCCAGCTAATGATGAGGCAGACCTCAATGGGGAACACCAGTGTGTAGGGAACTGTTCAGAGCTTGTGGGGGACACCCCTGAACCTATGAGGAGCCCATCCACAATAAAGCAAGCCATTGGTTACAGAACAAGTAGGGGAGGATTGTCTCATTCTGTGATATCACACTAGAAGTCTGCTACCTTCTGCCCCACCCCACCCCAGTACCAGAGCTGTGAGAGAGGGAGGAGGATGTGAAAGGGAGCAGACTCTTCCCCTTCCACCTAGAGAAAGATGCTTGAACTGGATAAGGGGTGGTGAAGACAAGGGGCAGGGAATAACAGAGGTGGGGTAGGAAGAGCTTTGAATAAGAATCAAAAATATAAGTACATAGGATTGAGTCCTAAAGAACCCAAATGAGACTATTCTAATAACTGAAAGTGACTGAAAAGTTATGGCCCCAGACTGAGTTTGTTAAGGCAGCCTGCTACCCAGCAGGAAAAGAGGGTTCAACAGAGCACAGTTGGTAGCAGTTATTGGAAAAATAAAACTATTCCAGGTTTATAACCCAGTGAGCTGAAACTCCACATTAAATCAGTTTCATACTCATCCATTTAGCTACTATTTGCAGAGCTTCTGGTCTTTGCCAGACAATGCTCTTGGCACCAGCAAATCCAAGGAGCTTACCCTGGTGGGAAAACAGACAAGTTAAAAAAAAAGAAAAAGAAAAGTAGCCATTCAGTGTGAAAAAGGCTGTGAGATAGGATGGGAGAGCCCCAACAGGGCATGGAGGAGAGAAGGACTTAGTCATGGTTTTGTGTGGCAGGGGAGGGCTTGGAAAGATTTTCTGGGGTTTTGAAGAATGAGTGAGGGTTGACTAGGCAGCTGCATTAAGGA
The DNA here is from genome assembly GCA_004024805.1 of Geosciurus inauris. Lineage (NCBI taxonomy): Eukaryota > Metazoa > Chordata > Mammalia > Rodentia > Sciuridae > Geosciurus > Geosciurus inauris. Next base: position 243,520 of record PVHX01000151.1, read on the forward strand.
AGGGTGTCCATGTAGAAAAGGACAGAAGAATGAAATGGGGCATATTAGAGAAACAGCTTCTTAAGAAATGCATAAGGAGTGCTCATTATTTCCATTTTGTTTCTTATTTTCATATTGTCTCCTCTGCACAACTTAAACTCCTTCAAGGAAGGAAAATGTCAAATCTCAATTTCATCTCACTCTGACTAGCTCAGGTGTAGAAATGTAAAATGGAGCTCTTTTTCACTTCTGGTATTCTAGCAGAAGTTGTATGTTTCTCTGTGTTTAGGGAATTTGGCAGAGGAGGGGAGGTATATGGGTTTGTATGTGGCTTGGGGCAAGTCAGCCTCTTGTCTATGCATTAGTTTCCTCTTCAGTATATAAGGAAGTTGGCCAGACATTCTCTAGGGTTAGCTTGAAAATGGTTTGAGTTTTGAATTGGTGAGATAAATGCAGTGGACTGGAAGTCAGGGGACTTGGTCCTTGGTCCCAGCTTTGACGTTGACTTTGTGTGTGACCTTCCCCCCTCCCAGGCCTCAGTTTCCCTATATGTAAAATACAGGAACAAAATACTTATCTCTAAAGTCTTTTTCAGCTCCAAACTTCTGTAATTTCAACACTAAATTCAGTTGACCTTGTCCTGGCTTGGTGTCCTTGCTCAGGGGGGCCTCACTTTTCTCAGTATTCTTTAGATACATTTTCAAACTCTATGGGGTAAGGGAGGGAGATTAGGGCCAGGAGAGGGTATTTGAGTGAGGCCATGAATATTTATAACAGATGCTCCCACCAGAGGACACATTAAGTCTCGCAGCATAACAAAACTGAATTACCATGAAATAAACTTTCTTAATTAAACCAATTAAATTTCTTCCCAGTATGTAATTTAGAAACTCTGATAAACCCTGGTTGAAAAGGTTTGTTTTAGCCTTAAGCTGGCTGAGAAATAAGGAACATCTGGTTCGTGGTGGAAAGGCCTGTTTAGGCTCCAGGCCATGGGGGCAGCACCACAGAGCTATCCGTGGTGCTGAAACCACCTCTGCCTCATGGCCTCTGTAAAGGCAGACAAGGGCCCAGTGGTGCTTAGGAGATGTGCTATTTGAGGACAGTCTTCCACTCAAGGCATGGTGCACTTTTCTCTTTCCTCTGCTTGACAGTAGCCACTCAGAAGTTAACCATGTATTTCCTCTGCACCTACAGGTCTACTAGAGTTTGAAAAGATGCTGTGAATTTTCTTGTGTTTAAGGAATTCTAGACCCTCAGAGCTGAGGGAGATGGACTGGTCCAAACCTCTGTTGTGTCAGGAAATTGGGCTTCAGAGAGAATTAAAATGGCTTGACCCAAGATCACACACCAGTAAATGACAGAACCAAGAGTCAAAACCAAGTCTCCGACTCTAAATCTAGTGCTCTTTTTATCAGAATGTTCCTGTAGTTAGTGAAGGCTTTGAAGGTAGAGAGCATGTCTTTTTCACCTAGAATTTATATTAGTTCTTGGAAAACTTTTCTAAACAAATGAATACATGCATTCTCTTTCTATTCCTCCATAGTCAAATACTTTTTGACTATGCAAGAATACAAATTATACTAACAATCTTTTACTTTTGTAAGATTACTATAATCAATGAAGCAATTTTTGCTTGCTATCCAGTTTTATTCCCACAATCATCTTGGAAGAAGTTTATATTAGTCCCAATTTACACCAAAGGAAAATAAAGCTCAAAGATCTAGTAGTTTGTCCAAGGTCATGTAGAGAGTCATGTAGGGAATAAGTTAGGAGTAGTATCCAGTTCTCCTGATTTTTATCTGTAAACCCAGGGTTGCACTTAACACATAGGGAGGTAAAAGCAGAAGAGATCTTGCTCTCAAGCTATACTCCAGTTGTGCAGATAAACTGCACAATCCAATATTTGGAAATAAGGAAGCAGGCAATGGAATTAGGTATTGTAGGCTAAGTGCTGGTGAGTGGCACACGTAGTGATTGCTCTGGGATTTTAGGAGAGGAAATGGTCCCAAAGGCCTGTGAGGATTAGCGAAGTCTTCAGAGAACAAGTGGGAGCAGACCTGGATTGGAGTGTGAAATTTTGATAGAGAAAACACCATTTTTATGAAATCAAACAACTTTAATGTCAGAAGAACCTTACAGATGATCATTTACCTTCATTTTACAGATAGCAGATAGGGAAACTGAAATCAAAAGAAATGAGGGAATATTCCAATACTATAAAGCCATGTATAGTGAACATTTGCGTATAGACATTCTTACAGATGATCATTTACCTTCATTTTACAGATAGCAGATAGGGAAACTGAAATCAAAAGAAATGAGGGAATATTCCAATACTATAAAGCCATGTATAGTGAACATTTGCGTATAGACATTAGGAACCCGGGGTGGTAAGACATGTTCCTTTCCTCAAAGGGCTTCTGGGACATGAAAGTAAGTAGGAGCCAGCAGCACATGGATCCTTTTCCAAAATAGATCATATGTTATGTCACAAAGCCAGTCTTAGCAAATACAAAAAAATAGAGATTCTACCCTGCATCCTATCTGACCACAATGGAATAAAATTACAAATCAATGACAGATTAAAAAACAGAAACTAGGGCTGGGGTTGTGGCTCAGTGGTAGAGCGCTCACCTAGCATATGTGAGGCACTGGGTTCGATTCTCAGCACCACATATAAATAAAATAAAGGTCTATCAACAACTACAAAAAATATTTAAAAAACAAAACCAGAAACTACTCCATCACCTGGAAACTAAATAACATGCTATTGAATGATGCATGGATAACAGAAGACATCAGGGAAGAGATAAAAAAATTCTTAGAGGCAAATGAAAATTCTGATACAACATATCAAAATCTCTGGGATGTCATAAAGGCAGTGCTAAGAGGAAAGTTCATAGCACTAAACTCATTCATTAGAAGAAGTAAAAGTCAACAAATAAATGAATTGACTCTTCAACTCAAAGCCTTAGAAAAGGAAGAACAAATTAACACCAAGAGAAGTAGAAGACAGGAAATAATCAAAATTAGGGCTGAAATCAATGAAATTGAAACAAAAGAAACAACTCAAAAAATTGACAAAACAAAAAGCTGGTTCTTTGAAAAAATAAACAAAATTGACAAACCCTTAGCCACCCTAATGAAAAGAAGGAGGGAGAAAACCCAAATTATTAAAATTTGTGATGAAAAAGGAAATATCACAACAGACACTACTGCAATACAGAGGATAATTAGAAACTATTTTGAAAATTTATACTTCAGTAAAATAGAAAATCCTGAAGACACTGACAAATTTCTAGAGGCATATGACCTACTCAAACTAAACCAAGAGAACATACACAACTTAAACAGATAAATTTCAAGCAAGGAAATAGAAGATGCCATCAAGAGCCTGCCAACCAAGAAAAGCCCAGGTCCAGATGGATTCTCAGCTGAGTTCTACAAGACCTTCAAAGAAGAATTAATACCAATTCTCCTCAAACTATTTCATGAAATAGAAAAGGAGGGAACCCTTCCAAACTCATTCTATGAGGCAAGTATCACCTTGATTCAAAAACCAGACAGAGACACTCAAAAAAAGAAAACTTTAGACCAATATCCCTGAACATAGATGCAAAAGGTATACAATTGATCAACAGACATGTGAAAAAATGTTCAACATCCCTAGCAATCAGAGAAATGCAAATCAAAACTACCCTAAGATTTCATCTCATGCCAGTCAGAATGGCAACTATCGAGAATACAAACAACAATAAGTGTTGGCGAGGTTGTGGGGAAAAAGGCACGCTCATACATTGCTGGTGGAATTGCAAATTGGTACAACTGATCTGGAAAGCAGTATGGAGATTCCTGAGAAAACTTGGAATGGAACCACCATTTGAGCCTGCTATCCCACTCCTTGGTCTATACCCAGAAGACTTAAAAACAGCATACTACAGTGCTGCAGCCACTTCAATGTTTATAGCACCTTAATTCACAATAGCTAAACTGTGGAACCAACCAAGATGCCCTTCGATAGATGACCGGATAAAGAAACTGTGGTATATATATACAATGGAATATTACTCAGCAATAAGAGAGAATAAAATTATGGCATTTGCAGGTAAATGGATGGAGTTGGAGAATATCATGCTAAGTGAAGTAAGCCAATCTCAGAAAACCAAATGCCAAATGTACTCACTGATAAGTGGATGCTGATCCATAATGTGGGGAAGGACATGGGAACAATGGAGGAACTCTGTTCACAGGGGCGTAAGGGGGGAGGGGGCATGGGGACAGTAAAGGTGGTGGAATATGATGGTCGTCATAGCCCTAACTTTATGTATGACTGCATGTATGTTGTGATTCTATATCACTTACAACCAGAGAAATGAAATGTTATCCTCTAAAAAAAAATAAATAATGATTCCTTAAAATTATAAAATTTCCTAAAAAAAAAGAAAGAAAGTAAGTAGGAGCACTCAGGTGTCACAGAGGTAATGATGGTGTCTATGCAGGGCCCAGAACAAAGGAGGAGGTCCTCGTTTGTAGTATAGCATATTCAAAGTTCAAAAGATTTCATTTAGAAGTCAAGGTCAATCAAGAATGGGAACAAAAAGCCAAAATCCATTTCCCAACTTATAAAATCACTGACCAGAAGGAATTTCTGCCTTGAAGTGGTCTAGGCCAGAACACTGGAGAAAAGCAGGCATAGGATCTTGAATCTGAAGGGCTGAGTTCCAATTCTGGCTGTCTTTTTCTGGTTGTGTGGCACTGAGTTTCCTTATCCTACCTCTAGGAACATTAATTGTATTATTATAGAAAAGGGAAGCTGCTTTGTCCTCATTCAGAGTTATAGGAATGAATAAGGGAAACATCAAGGGGAGAGTGCTTTGTCACTTCTAAGGTAATAAAGAAGTCACACACACATGTTAATTGTTATTCCTCCCGCATAGAGCTTGGTGCAGGAAGAGTCCTGGATTATAGTTAAGTTACATCTCTGTGCCCTTTCTTATCTATGGAGTGGGATGATACTTGTAATGTCTACTTACGGAAATTGCATCAAGTGAAAAAATAATCATGATGGTAAAACAATAGATAGAAACAAAAAGTATAGTTGTATAACTGGCTGTGGATCAGTGACTGAGCAGAAGGCAAACTTGGTATTGTTATCATAAACTCACATTTACACTTGAACCCAGTTGCAAAGAATGCTCACAGCAATTAACCCATTCAATTCCCTCAGCAGATCTCTAAGATGGGGCTGAGTCTACCACCAGTGATTAGCTTCATCTCACAGATGAGGAAACTGAGACCCAGAGGAAGTGACAAGCCCAGAAGCTGGATCTCAGCCACCTCCCTTCCTTCCTTTCCAGTCAACTCCCAGTTTCTTTTTTTAAAATTGATTAATTTATTTAGATGCATTTCAAGTCATAGTACATATATAGACCTCAATTTTTCCATCTCTCTGGTTGCAAACAAGATAGAGTCACACCATTTGTGTTTTCCATACATGCACCTAGGGTAGTGATGTCCATCTCATTCAACCATTTTTGCTATTCCCATTCCCCTTCCCCTCCCCCCCACCTCCCCCCTATCCCATCCAAAGTTCCTCCATTTCTCCCATGTTCCCCACCAACTCCCAGTTTCCTAGTACTCGGAGCTCTGTCTTCATGCTGGTCAACTTAGAAGACAGGTTGAAGGTTGGACTTTGCCCTTGCTTTGGGGGGCAGTGCTGGCCTTCTCCCTCATTAATCATTTATACCTGGAAGTGCTTGATAAAATCTCTCCCACAGGTGGGTTGGAGACCTCACCTGCATGGGGTACCCCTGTAAACTAATAAGCCAAGCCACCTGTACCTTTTTCTTTGTTTAAAAGAAGTCCAGATGGGAGACTGGCACAGCTGGCACACACTTTAGGCATGCTTTCAGCTGCTCAGGCTGTCTCAGCCCAGTCACTCTCTTCTTTGTTTGTGATCTCAGTTAGGACTGGCTTCACCATAATGTGAGAAGGAGCTTGGGAGTTATTGTGAACTTCTCTGTTTATGCCCTCCTTTGTTGAAACCCTCCAGTAGTTGGATTAAGGGACCCCCATGTGTGGTCTCTTTCCCATAAAGACCTTGAAGAAGAGAGGAGAGGAGAATCATTTTAACTTGGGGTTTTGGACATACTTAAATTATGTTTTGTTAGAAGGTTTACTGCAAAGAACTTTTTCCATACGGTGGCCATAGAAGTTTAGGAACTGTTAATATGGAACCTCCAGTGGGGCCTACATACACAAAATTCAGAAGGTATAGCATAGCTGATTTTTCTTCTATCAGGGGAAGGATCTGGGTGTGAAGTATACAGATCCAGTTAGGAGGGGAAGGAATTGCTAGGACATATCTAATAAAACAGGAAATACTAATTAATACTTGCTTCTTGGGGAACAGTTATTAGTGGATGGTTATCCTTCAAGAGCAACCCAGGCAACTCCTCTTCCAGGATGCCTTCTTGATCCCAAGGCTGGGTTGGGGGCAATCTTCTGTGGACTCTCAGGGACCTGGGCTTCACTCTGTCTCAGCCATGAGCACACCATTTTGCTATTGTCTGTGTTAGTTACTACATCTCCCACGAGACTCTGAGCAACTCTCTACCCCACGCTGGCTCTAGTTCATCCTTTTATCCAGCTCCCAACGTAGGGTTTGGAATACAGAAGGGTTAGCATTGTGGTTGGGGGCATGGGCTCTGTAGCCAGACTGTTTGTGTTTTAATCTCAGCTCTGGAGATGGGACCAGTCCCTTAACCTCTCTGGGTTTTAATTTCCTCACTTGTAACATGAGAGTAGTAATAGTAATTACCTCAAAGATTTGTTATTGTGGTTTAAAATGTAAAACATTTAGAGCAGTGTCTAACACAGAATAAGTGTCAAGGTTGTATTTTATTTGTTTTATTTTAAATTGATACATAATTGTATATATTCAATACATGTATACAATGACCAAATTAGAGTAACTGGCATATTCATCACCTCAAACATTTATCATTTCTTTGGTGAGAACATTTAAAATCCCCTCTTCTAGCTATTTTGAAACATATAATATATTGTTATGAACTATAGTCACCCTACTGTGCTAAGGACTGCATATTGGATTCCTAATTCTGTATTTTGGGACTTTGCTTTCTTTAAAGCAGGACCACTTGCATCAAGATGAATTATTCCATGTTCCCCTTACCCCCAGATTAGTTGTGAGAATGAGTTCTGAGTCTGGGTCTAGAGGGCAGGGCAGACCAAGGAGAATTTTTCAAAATTTGCAAAATTTGACCTTTAATGACATCTTTGTGTTCTGTGACATGAGATGATATTAGGCTGACTCTTCCTTTCTCTACTCCTAATCTGCCCATATGACACCTGTCACATGGATCCTGCAGATAACTCAGGGACATTAATGTTCTATAAATGGAAACAAGAAGAAAGTTGATCCCAATTATCCTCAGCTGGTCTGTGTTGAGTGGCTTAGGTAGGCGGAGATGTTGGAGGGCAGCTAGTGAAGAAGGGTGAACAGAAAGTACCAGACAATTTCCTACTATTGTTCCACTAGATATGTCTGCCGGGCAGAGTGTCTAAATAAGAAAAGCAAATAACATACACCCTCAACCAGTCTGGTGAGGGGGAAGCGCTGGAATGGTTTTTGGAGTCAGCCATTTTGGTCCTGCCACTTACTAGTTGTATGACCTTTTGAAAATTCATTTGTCATTTCAAGCTTCAGTTTCCCCTTGTGGAAAATGTGGACTTTAAAACCAATGGGCTAAATCTCAAACAAGGCTAAAATCAGTCTTCTTAAATGAAAGCAGATTCCCAGGTCTTACTCCAGAGACTTTGATTTGTCAGGCTGGAGTGGTGCTCAGGCATCTATGCTTGTAACAAGCAGCCATGCGATCGTGATGCATGAGCAATACTCAGCGCACAGTTTGCATCTTCCTGTGTTTAATATGTTATGGTTTTATAATTTCCTTACGATTAAGTTACAAGTCTGATCACCTTGGGTCCTGCTAAAGCCCTTCAGTGACCCCTGTGGTTTTAAAGGAAAAGTCCGACCTTCATAGCCTACCTGGGTGCTGGCCCCCAACTCAGTCTCTGGATTCATCTCTCTCATGCCTTTGTCCTCTCCTGCTTGAACCAAACAAGAACTGCTCACAGCATGTATATTTCCCACCTCCACACTTCTGCTCAAGCTGTTCTCCTTTTCTGGTGCATTCTCCTTTTTCTTTCTTTTAAGGCCTAACTCAGTGCAGCCACAGGGATTCTGTTCTCTGAGCTGCAGAAGCACTGACACTTGGTATCACTTGCTGTTTGTGACCAGCTGCCTTGTATAGTTATTTATGTCTAAGCTTTATCTTGTCCCCCTCCCCTATTTATTTATTAGCCAATAAACTTCCAGAGAGCAGAGACGCATCCATGCCTTCCTATCCTCTGGTCTCAGCAGAATATTGTAGACATTTGGTGAGTGAATGAAGGTCTGTGATATCTTAAAGTGATACAGTTTCTTAGGCATTGTGTTTTCTGGTTGGGTGGCCTGTCTTAGGGTGAAGCATGTTTGTTGTGTGTTTCCAAGTTGGGAAATACATTGCAACAACCAATTCCATAGTAAAAGCAAATTACATGACTAGCAATATTATTGTCATTCATAAACTCATCAACCTAAAATTATTATCCATTAATAAGTGTAGCAATGAACTATTTCATAATTTGTTAAGACAGAAAACAATTCATAGCTGTTATTTAAACTTTAAGGAAGTGTGCTTATGCTCACATGTATCCATTAAATAGATAAAATTCGGCAAAGGAATTTCTGTGGGAGATGAGTTTATTGAGCACTTCTGGGCTCTGAAAGCCCCATCCAGGAATTTGTTGCACTTCCTTTTTCCTCCCTCAATCTAAACCACATGTCTGTCATTAATTCTGCATGCTAACAGCATTGTCATCTAAATAAATAATTACAATTTTCAATTAAGGATCCCAGAACTTCTGGGATCCAAGCTGACCCAGACACTGAGAGGCCTATGTCCCCAGAGGCCATGGAGGCGGCTATAGCTCTGCTCTTAGTGAAACCAGCCAGACTGCTCTCAGATTGGAAGGGCTTTCCAGAGCCTGAAGCTGTGGGCTCTAATTGCCCACTAGCCTCACTGCCAGTCATTCTGCTGTGGGAAGAGCAGCTCTGGCCTGAATCTCTAACCTAGAAGTCAAGTGGTTTAGGACTTAGTCCCTTATTCATCTCTTGCCTCCTGGACCAGTGCTTCTCAAACTTGAATGTGCCTAGGAAGCATCTGGGGATCTAGCTAAAATTAAGACTGTGGTTCACTAAAAATGGAGTGGGGTCTGGGATTCTGTATTTCTTCCAGGTGCCATTGCTACAGCTGATTCATAGATTGCACTTTAAGGAGCAAGGAGCCAACATGAGCTTTCCCATCTGAGCTCATTTCCTTTATCTTCAGGATGAAGATGACAGATCTGATGATCTCCAAGAATCTGTCCAGCTCTGATTTTCTGGAATTCCATAATCAATAATAGACATAGCTTTTGTATCTAATGTTTATAGCATCACTATTCATAAATAGCCAACATATAGGAACAACCTAAACGTCCATCAAACTGATGAAAGGATACATGAATTGTGGTATGCCCTTATGAAGAAACAATACTCATCCACAGAAAGAAATGAACTACTGATACATTTAGTTGCCTGGATGAATCTCAAGTATATTACACCAGGTGAAAGAGCAAGACACCACAGACTCCAGAATGGTTTATTCCATTCATATGTAACTCTAGAAAAGAAAAACTATAAGGACAGAAGTCAGATCAGTAATTACTAAGGCCCATGAGTAGGGGGAGGGCACTGATAAAGGGTAACAAGCCTTTAGGGTGATGAAATTGTTCTACATCATGATCGCCATGGTGATTACATGAATGTATACATCTGTAAAATTCACTGATTTAGTTAAAACTGGCGAATTTTTTGGTATATAAATTATCCTTAAGAAAGCTGACCAAAACAAAAGCAAACAAATACAAAAACAAAATGCAAACAAAGATATAGCTACTGTTTGTTGAGTACCCACTATGAGTCAGGCATGTCACAAAGAGTGTTGCCGTTCCTTGTCATAACCATTTGAGGGAGGACTATGCCCACATGAGGAACCCTAACCTTGGAGGAAAGCTGATAGCTTCAAAGAAGAGGTAGGATTTGAAATAATGTCTAATGGTTGGTTCCAGGACCTGGGCTACTCGTGGGCACCTCCACATCCCTTGGGCCCCTCTTACAAGCCTAGTGAGTTCTAAAAGGTGATGAAGATGACAGCCTCTCTACCAGGGGCTTTCATTTTTATTGTTGTTGCTTTCATGGTGCTGGAGATTGAACCCAGGGCCTCACACGTGTGAGGCAAGCACTCTATCATGAGCTACATCACCTTTTTATTTTGTTTTATTCTGAGACAGGGTCTCACCAAGTTGTTGAGGTTGGCCTCAAACTTGTGATCCTACTATTGCCTCAGCCTCCTGAGTAGCTGTGAGTGCAGGTGTAGGCCACTGTGCTCAACCAGGCATTCATTTTAAGAATGGTATTACGTATCTCTTTGTTGGACACGAAACCCATCCTGGTTAAAAAATGCCCTTAAGGTGAGTCTGGTGCCCCTATTATCAGTCTGGAGGGTGCAATAAATCATTGATAAATACATTGTTTTACATAGCAATACACAGATATATATGTGTGTGTGGATCTATTATTATTATTTGTGTGTGTGTGTGTGTGTGTGTGTGTGTGGTGCTGGAAATGCAACCCAGGTCCTTGCATATAGCCAGGTAAGCACTCTACTACTGAGCTACACCCCAGCCCTATAATTTTTTAATTTATAAGGGACAGGTTATTCTGTGATCACATGGTATTTGGGGTGGGGTGAAGGAGTGGACCCAGTGGGGAAAGTGAGCTTCCTGGTTAAGAAGTGGAGGCAGCACAGCCCACTGGCCCTTTACAATGTGTGTTACAGAGGCTAGGATTGTTATCTTCCTCACTTTGCAGGTTGAAAACCTGAGGCTCTAAGGATTAACCTACTCCTCTGGGGTCACACAGCTTGCCAGTAGCAGAGGCCAGGCTTAAAACCTGTTCTTGTGGCTCCCAGTCCCATGCCTTTCCCTTTTGATAATGAAGAAGAATACAGCCCTGCCCCCAACAAGGTTTCATGAATATGGCAGCTGCTCACAGCCACGAATGAATGTTGACAACCAGCCTGCAATTCTGTGCATTCCATGGAGTGGCTCAGAATAAAAGAAACTCAGCAGAGAAATGAGCTGAGAAGGACAGAAGCTGTCAGGGAAATCTTCTTGGAGGAGGTGAGGCTTGTGTTTGCTTAGCTGTACAGGTTGAATACAGCTGGGGCTGTATTTGTGTCCCCACCCCTAGCTTCCTGGGAAGACCTGGATATGAACCATGGGGAAAATAATTGAACCATGGAGAGAAAACTTGGGAGGTGCTAGGCTTAGACCTATTGAAGAGGGATAAAAAACCTCTCCACTGTTCTCCCTTTGGTTCTGTCCAGGGGACATGTTTGGAAAGGTGAAGCAGCAGGAAGGGGGTATCTACCACAGGTGGGCAGAAGGCAGGGGAAAGGTGTTGTCAGGGCTTTCCTTAGTATTGCTAAGGGTAGCCAGCAGGTCTCTCCTTTCAGTCATGGCAGGCACCGGATTCTGTAGCCCCATGGCTCCAGATGTGCCCTAGGAGCTGTTGGGTCTTATCCAGCTATACTCTCAACCCTGAGATCACCCCACCCAGGACCAGACTGCCCCTCTGGGCACCCAGGAGGCCTGTTGGCTCCAGCAGCTGGTGCAGGATTAATAATTGAGGCTCTCTCCTGAGCCTTGGACCCATTGGGGACCATTCCTCCTGCAGCCTGCTATTACTGCACTCTGATCAATTAGAGGGGAAGAAATGAGGTCAGAGAGAGCAGGTGTGGGCCTGGCTTTGTTTCCAGGGAAGGACTGAGCTGAGTCTGGGAGAGGGTGATGATGAGGAGGAGGGTTCTCAGGGCTTTGGCCACAGGCAGCCGAGGAGAGTGAAGCACAAGAAGCACAGGGCTCGTAGCCGGGAGGGCTGGGCCTCACAGTTGCCAAGAGATAAAAACAGCATTTGGAAAACATTTGTGCTCCAGGCTGCACAGGGCACTGAGATGGGCCCATTAGCCACTTAATGTCCTGGATAATGACCCTCGGCTTCTGAGAATGTCAGCTGGAAACCCAGACTCTACCAATGGTGTGGAAACAGGCCAGCATCCTTGGCTTTGTGTTCAAAGCTCTCCCCATCTAGCTAACCAACCTTACCCGCACCATCTACAGCCTTCCCTTCAGGTTGTTCTGTGCTTCAGCTTTCTGAGCATTCTGGGCTGTCTTATTCCCCCTCCTTTGCTCAAGACAGTGCCCACTCCTGCCTGATTCTGTTATACCTCTCTGGTGAACTTGTCTTCACCCTTCATGCACCATGTCATATGCCAGCTTCCTCAAGAAGCCTTCTCTTATAGCCCTGTTAGAAACGGTCTCTTACCTCTGACCCCAAGATGCCAATGACAGTTTGCCTTATATTAAGGGAATCTTAGCTTGTTCTCATCTTCTTTCCCTGCCTGAGAGCAGTGGAATCACAGAAGGCTGTTTGTTACTTGTCCCTCTGAATGGCTGGCCCTGACACCTCTTGATTTGTTTGGAAGATATGAATTGTCTGTCTCACATGCTCTCTGGCACACAGTAGGGTCTAGTGACTGTTCAGTCTAGTACCTACCTGTGTGTACTCAGTCTGCTTCTTTATATTGCCCTGAACATCCCCTGAGTGTCTATGTCTATGACATGCACGTCCTAATGCTTTCTGTTCCCTTTGGCTCAAGTGCCCTTCCCTGCTTTAGTGTCTGCCAAGATCCAGCTCCAACTCAGGCTAATCTGTGCTCTCTTTGTGTCCTTTACACTTTTCCCTGATGGTATGATTCACACTGTGCTGTGAGTAAGACAGGCTTTTTGCCCTAAAAGATTCACAACCTGGCAGGCTGACAAATAGCCTTAGTGCAGTCTTCAAATCTAGGGCTGACTCTCAAGCTTCAGGCTTTGGAATTATAAAAATTCAAATAAGTAGGCAATGAAAAGTTTCCCTCCTCCAACACCAGAACTGCTGCTATATTGTACATCCACAGGGGACAGCATTGACAATGTGGCTTATGTGTGTGGCTCTGGGTGTGTTTGCACAGGGCACAAGCTTGACAATCTTATGTGGCATCCCTGATCCTGTGGTTCTATTCCCCACAGGTAACTGTTGTTATATTTCTTATTTATCTTTCCAGATGTTCTATACACATCAAGCATTTATGTATGAGCCATTTTTTATACAAATTAGATTTTGTCATGCCCAATCTTTTGCATCTTGTTTTCTTAATAATCTTGGAAATAAGTTACCATCAGAACAGTTGGGTCTATTCCATTATTTTTTCATTCTCCTTTTTTGTGTGTGTGGTGCTGGGTGATCGAACCCAGGGCCTCACACATACTCGGCACATACCACTGAACTACATCCTCAGCCCTCACTCCATTATTTTTAATATCCATATTAAACTTAATATATAGTATTTTCAATATCAATCATATGTGTGTACCTAATTTAATCTCTTCTTGATGAACATTTAGGATGTTTTCAATTGTTTTTCTTAATATTTTAAACAATGCTGCAACAAATATAGGTACTTTTTCAAATGCTTGTAGGTGAATTTGTTGGTGGGAAAAATTCCTAGAAGTTGAACTGCTGAATCAAACAGAAGGTATATGTTCCAAATTTTGATGGACATTGCCAAATTTCCTTTCAAAGATAGAGCTGAGTGTTCTAAGATGAGTAAGAACTACTGAGGTGAAATCATGAATATAAGGAACAGCATGATCAGAGGTTTGATCGGGGCTGAAAAAACACAGTCTGTTTGGAAGAACTGAGTCATACTGTGTGGCTGGATTGTAAGGCATAAAGCACTGCCTGATGTGTGATGGGGTCAAGTCACTCAGGGTGTGGTGGGTTGGTTTAAGTTACAAAAGTTGACAAATGATGACTTGCTGGCCAAATCTAGCTCACTATTTTTGTAAGTTGAATTTTGTTGAAAAATAGCTACATCAATTTGTTTTCTTGATGTCTGTTTCTGCTTTTGCTACAGTGGCAATTGAGAGGTTTTTGGTAGAGTCCATTGCCCACAGAACCTAAAATATTTACTGCTTGACCCTTTAAGAAGTCTGCTGATCTAAGAAGTCATATTGGCTTGAGAACAGTAGCAGGCCATGGAGGACTTCAAGGAGAGGAGGGACAGAGTCACTTTGGCCTTTTGGAACCAGTACTCCATTGGTATGCAGAGATGATTTGGGGATGGGGTAGATGAAAGACCAGAGAAGAGGCTGGTGCAGTGGCCCAGGGGAGAGATTATGGGAACTGGAATAAGAGAAAGGCAGTAGGATTGGAGAGAAGAGGATGGATCTAGTAGGTACTTAAGAGGGCATGTCTGAGTGGAGAAGGTAGAGAAATTAAGGATGTTTGGAAAGAAGTTGTGTTTTGGTGTTGATATGGCAACAGGCCATTCAGGCACCTAGAACTTCTGGCTGTTTTCTGGCTTCTGGTACAGTACTCAGGGTACAGCTGTTCTCCCTTAGTTCAAGGACAAGTCTCTTTTAACCCTTATCAGCAAAAGGGACCTAGAGATATCATATAAGGCTGTGTTCAATTTTCATCTGCTCTTACAGCATTAATTCATCTTTGATTTTATATCAAACCCATCTCCCTGATTTTCTTCCCATTAAAAAATTCATTATCAAGACGACTCAAATGATCCATGAAACAATTAGGAACGAGGGCTCAGAGACCAGATCAGACTGCTATTTTGCTTTTATTCTCCTTCATAAAGATAATCTCCTGGTCATTTCCCACAAGAGAATACTTTCTTTTCTCTTTGAGCTGGTGGAGGTATCCCATTCAAATCAGAAGAGCTAGGTAAAGAGCAGGTGAAGACCAGGGAATAGTGATTTGCTACAGTTTAAAGGGTTAGCCATGAGTTCTTAAGGGTGGAATCAGCCTTTTCAAAAGTCAGTGACACAGTCTCAGAATCCGGTGATCTGAATCCTAAGGATCATGTCCTGATGACAACACAGGGTAGACCATGGTTGTTCAGATAAATGCAGAAAACAAAGAACAAGCTTAATTCAAGAGGCATATGATGGAGGCTCTGAAAGTTTTCAGACTGACATGACCTACAGTGAAGCAAAAAAGAGAGAAGGGAGAGAGGGAGGGGAAGCAGAGGACAAGAGTATGAAGAGGAATTAACAATGGAGACGGATAAGAGAAAATTGAAGACATTCCTATGAACAGTGAGCTATTTGCTGCACCAGGAACTCCACACCCATGATTTGCTTATGCTTTTTAAAATAATGCCGGAGTGTACAGAGTATTGTCATCACTTGATGCAAGAGCAAACTGAGGGTTAGGAAAGTTAAAAGACTTGTGCAAAAATCTTCAGAGAATGGGTGATAGAATTGGGAGTTCTGTTAGCTTTCTGTTACTGTAACAAACACCTGAGATCAACTAACAGAGAGGAAAGGTTTATTTTGGCTTGCAGCTTTGGAGGTGGTCAGGCAGATCCACTGCTTATAGGCCTTTGGTGACTAGGGCAGCAACACTCGTGGCCGGAGTGCAGGGTAGAGCAAAGCTGTTCACCTCATAGCTGTGACATAAAGGAGAGAGGAAGAGACCCGGGTCCCACAATCCTCTTCAAGGGCATTCCCGAAATCACCTAACGCCTCCCCTCCTCCACTCCACTTCCCACCTCTTGACATTTCTATCACCTTCCCGCTTTGTACCAAGCTGGGAACCAAGCCTTCAATACATAGGCCTTTAGATGGCAATGCAGATGCAAACTGTATCTGGGGCTACACACAGGACTAATTGCCTCCCAGACCTGGGCTCTGTTCATTCTACAAGGCTCAGTATGGGACAAGGGTCAGTATGGGACAGAGGGAAGGGAGGTTTAGGAAGGCGACAGGGCCAGAGAAGGCTCACAAAGTCCACAGTGCTTGCCAAGCTCAGCCACTCACGCCTGAGCAGCCGGCTGATTTTTCATAAAATAAAAGAAGTCCCTGAATTGAGAAATATGTGTGTCTCCTAGATTGGATTGTGCAGCGAACAGTAGCCAGAGCGAGCAGTAATCCATCACGGCCTGGGGTTGGCGGATGCTGCCAGCCGGAGCCCTGGTGGAATTGTCATGAAGGTGACCTTGGAGGAAAAACCAGGGCTCAATCTCCAGCTTCCTCCTGGGAATCTGGGCATGGGGTAGAGGAGAATGGGTGATGAGCTCCCTCCTCTGTACTGGGGAGCTGTTTTCCTTCATTTCCTTTTCAGTGTTTTTCATGTTTCAACAGTTCTAGGTCTGGCAGCAGCTGCCTGGGTCCCAGGATCTGAGGACGAGATAGTCTGGAAAGAGGCTGAGCCACCAAACCCAAAATTTTACACTAGAACTTGAATTATTGCCCCTTGTGACCCTTGGTTCAACTGTTCTTCCTTATTGGTTAGAGGTCTAGGGATGGAGCCAATGAGCAGAGATGGACCCTGGAGGGCATTATCTGCCTAGGATAGGTCAATGGTTAAGGAGTTCAGTGCTATAGTCAATCAGACCTAATTTCAAGTCCTAGGTTGACTGCCTACTTATTGCTCTCCTAAATATACTATACATCCCATTTCAAAGATAAAGAAACTGAGCCTAAGTAATTGAGGCTTGGAGGTTGAATAACTTGCATGGGTCAATGTATCTGTAAAGGGTTTTTGAGTGTATCTTACAGGAGGTGCTGACGTTTACCTATAATAAGCAATCCTACTGATTGTTCATCATCTGCTTGGAATTTATCACTAATTAACCCATTTAATTTTCACAACCATTATAGAATAGGTTCTACAAAGGTACCATTTTACAGATGAGAAAATGAAGACACAGAGAAGTTAAATAAGATAACCCAGTGGTGGAGCCAGAACAGGAGTCCAGCCATTCTCTCTCCAGAATCTGTGCTCTGGACATTGCTATGACTGAGCAGAGCCGTGGGTTGGGTTTGGAGTTAAATGTTCCATGTGGATTAACTACAAAACAGCAAGGAGGATGTGACTGTCGTTGTCCTTACTTTATGTATGAAGAGATCAAATCTCAGAGAGGTGAAGCAACCTGTCTGAGGTCACACAGAGAGTAGAATGACAGATCTGAATTACACTCTCAACCATCCAACTCTAAGGACAATAGAGAGATGGCACCATAACTGTATTTTCATTTTCTACTGGGGAGCGTAAGGACTTATTTTTTAAAAACATTTTTAAAATATTTTTTTAGTTGTAGATGGACACAATATCTTTATTTATTTATTTTTATGTGGTGCTGAGGATCGAACCCAGTGCCTCATGCACGTGAGGCAAGTGCTCTATCACTGAGCCACAATCCCAGCCCGTAAGGACTTATTTTAAAAGATAAGAGGGAAGATATTTGGTGTATTGTTTTGGGTGGTTTGTGTACATTTCAGAGAGGGAGGCAAGCCCTCAGGGAGTGGAAGACCCTACAGTTTGCTGAATGTGATGAGGAACCTGAGTCCCGCTGGGTCCCATCCACATTCTCATACCTGCAACCTCATGGTTTTGTGGAAAATTTGTACCTGTTAGCATCCAATGAACCCAACTTTGTCCTTTATACTCTGTATGGTCTTTAACAAGACCAAGACCAAGACCAAACCTCTTTGAGTCTCATTTGTTTCTTTCTTTCTAAAATGATTATAATGGTTCTGTATTGTGTGCACATGTGTGTGTGTATTTATAGGGTCTGGAACACAGTAGGTGCTTAATAAGTAGTGGCTCTTGTTTTTGTGCCAGCTGAGAGGTCTGGTACTGGTTTCTTACCATAGAGCAGAAGATGAGCAGGGAGCAGAGGTGTTATCCTCAGGTGAGGTTCAGAATGGTCCTCCTCTCACAGATGAGGCAACTGAGGCTATGGGGCAAGAACTGGCTTCCCCAAGATCACACAGCCAATTAATGGAAGTGGCAGGACTCTTGGCTCATGGTTCTTTCCATGGATTAGCCTCAAACTATGGCCTCAAATGGACTGCATGCTTTGTAGCTTTTCTCTGATGGGCTGAATGACACTCCAGGGCCCCTGAATGACCCGGGGAGCCAATTATTGAAAGGTAAATGGCAACTCCTTTGTCAGAGAGTTGGAGCTACTTCCCTGTCTTTTTTAAGGTCTAGGAATTGCAAAGGGCCCCTCTGATAGATAGCTACAGTATGTGGCTGTGCTGTGGGGAGCCAGCCAGTACTCATCCCCCGTTTGTTGCCCCCAGGCATGGCTAAATACATGAGGACCAAACTCCTTGTCTATCAAGATTCCCTTGACTCTCAGATGCCTCTGCAGCTCCCTCAACCCAGAAGCTGAGCTGTTCCTGTTGGCTGAGTCTGGCCTAATGTGACTGATGTTCTTCTGAGAGACACTGCCCACTCACACCCCCAGTTTTCCTACTTTGTCACCAGCCACTCTACATCCTGGCCCAACCTTCATTCTCACCAGTCTCTGCTGGCCTCCCTGCCTCCCATCTGGCACACTGAAGCCAGAATCAGTTTTCTTGCCAAATCCAGCCCTGTCATCTATTGGAAAACCCTTTTGGATTTTCTCTGCCAACTGAATAAAACTCCATACCCCTTGGTTGGGCATATGGTTCTCAACCTTCCTAGTCTGAGCCCTGCCAGCCCCTCCTCTACCATCTCCCACATTCCCTCACCATGCCCCATACTCTGCCAGTTCCTGCCTTTGCCCTTGCTACTCTCACTGCCTGCAGTGTTGATTCCTTTTTATCTACTTGGTCAGACCACCAGGACATAACCAGAATGCATCCTCCTTCCTCCACAGCCTCAGACTCATCTAAGCCCAGGCACCCCCCTCGACTCATCTCCCAGAAAACTTTTCTGCAGTTCTTTCATAGCACTTCCCTCTTTGGGTGGTCACTACTTTCTTGCCTCTCTGTCTGGCCCCTCAGTTCCCCACTGGGCAGGGAACTCCTAGAGGACAAGGACCTGGGACTCCTTCATTCCTGTATCCAGGACTAATAGTTGGGTTGCACCAATAGATCTTTTGTGGTGGTCAAAATCCTGAAATTTTTTTTAAAACTTATTTATTTATTTATTTTAGCTGTAGATGGATGCAATATCTTTATTTTATTTATCTATTTTTATGTGGTGCTGAGGATCGAACCCGGTGACTCACGCATGCAAGGCAAGCGCTCCACCACTGAGCTACAGCCCCAGCCCCAAAATCCTGAAATATTTTTATGGTGACAGGCAGATAGCTGTCTTGTCCTCTTTCTTTAGATCCTTGGCCCTTGCATGGTCTAGCAGGGTCAATGGTGAGCATAGCAGGGGTTTCCTGATTTGTCAGTGTCTTGGTCAAATTTGTTGGTAAATTTCTAACTTTATCCAAAAAAGCCTTTCACAGAGAATGGGCCTTGTCCCTCTCCTTTCTACCTGGCAAAAGCCCCAGGTTCCTCCCAGATCTTGACTTTTGGTTCAAAAATAGTCCCAGTGATTTTGAAGGCATTGCTTCCTGAGAAGTGACAGAAGCCTTCCCTACAAGATGCCCAGGTCTGAGAAGGTGGTGAAGTGGGATCTGTCCTTGCCCTTGCTCAGAGGCAGGCCCTAGAGGCTTTAGACCTCAGGCTATAGGTTGGATGAGAAATGGCAACTCCACTCAGCTTTGGAGCATACACCGCATGCCTGGCACCAGGCAGAGGGCAGAGCTGCATGGGTGTGGCCCTTGCCCCTCTGGAGGTCACAGCCCAGATGGGAGGACAGGCATATAGAGAGAATGACAGTACAGGGTGGCAACAGAAGTGGGGATCAGAAGGCCTAGGGTCAGGAAGAACACCTTGGAGAAGGGAAGCGTGGCTGGCTGAGTCCTGAAGGTCTGCACAGAGGAGCCCTACCTGGCCCCAGGTTTACTGCTAAAGGCCACTGCTCTCTTGGAAGGCGATACCAAATCTTTGCTGTCTCCTTGCTGTTCTTGGCCTGCCAAAACCAGTGTGAACAACAACAGTCATAACCAACACTTAAACAGTGCCTACCATGATTTAAGTGCTTTATATATAATAACTCCAGAAAGGAGACAAATAACTGGACTCCAGGGGAGGCCAGCAGCTCAGGGAGGGCTGCGGAGATGCTCTTGTTAAATGTAAGGTATAATTCCTCCATTCAATAAACCTAGCACCTTCTATGTGCCTGGTTCTTCTCTTCATGCTGAGAACAAGGCAAAAAAACTCCCTGCCCTATGGAGGTGCATTCTGGTAGAGGGGGGCCAATAACCCAATGTCAAATGTGTAGCATGACAGATGGTGATTAGTGCTATGGAGGCTAAATAAGCAAAGTGGGGGTAGGGGAGGGCCAGGTGGAGCTGCCATTATAAATAGGGGAGATCTCACTGGAAAGGTGACATTTGGATGAAGATTTGAAGGAGGCGAGAGAGGTGGATATCCAAGGGAAGGGAAAACAGCAAGTACCAAGGCCCTGGGTAGGACTGTGCCTGGCATGCAGGAGAAATCCCTAGGAAAACATGTGACTATCACCAAAAAAATAAGTATTATAAAATTATTATAGAGCTTTCAGTCTTCCCTTGCTCTGCACAGCAATGAGTTTTATGGAGGTGGCCCCTTAATCTTTCTGTGCCTCAGTTTCTTCACCAGTAAAACAAGGTTAATAATATTATCTACTGGTTAGTCAGATTAAATGAGTTAATACATGTAAAGTAGCTAGCACAGTGTAGTTACTATTATTCTCATTGTTATTATTTTTGTTATCACCATCCTCCCCTCTCTAGACTGAATCTTCTGAGGACAATGTCATATGTGGTTCTTCCCTCTAGCCTAGGGCTGTCCCAAGGCAAGGAACACAGTCTGGGTTTGAAAAGGGAGGCTTGGCTAGAACAAATGGAATAAAGCATGGCAGGATGTGGAAGGCACAAAGTCCCTGCTTGTTCACCTCCCTTCTGCTGCCCAGGTCCCTCAGAGCTGGCTAAAACCTGGAAAGGAGGGGACTTGAAGCAGGCCCATCTTTATGTCAGTGTGTGTGGAGCCTCTAGGCCTGACAGTCTATTTGTTATTAGGGTAATAAATAAACAAGTTGCTTGTCAGCACGGGGACTGGCACGAGCGCCGTAGAAGATAAATGCTGCTTCTGAAATAGACAAATATTTACCATCCTCCAGACAAAGTTGTCAGCCCTGCTAAAGGCCTCCAGGGCTTAGAATTAAAGTGAACATTAGGTTTTTTTTTTTCAAAACTCAAATAGAAATAGATCAGTATTCTTTTTCATTAAAAAAATGTGAAATTGCCTGTCCTTGAGCACCTACTATGTGCTAAGCCTTTCCCACAATCTCACCAAATCCTTTGGAATGGGGGTTGTGACTACTGTTTTACAGAGGAGAAAACTGAGACTCAAATGAGTGAAATGGCTTGCCAAAGGCTGCATGGCTGGTGGTGGTAGAGCTGGGATTTGAACCTGACTCCCAACCAGGGCTCTGGGTTGGAGCTTCCTGTAGCCAGTGTGTATGGACCTTGAGCTTGGAAGAAGAGACAAGATAGGAAGACAAGCTTCTCTCCCTATAGGACACTTTTGCTTCATGGAATAGACAAATGGGGCTCATGTGGGTTGCACCTGAGTGAGGTAGTTCCAGGATGCTTAAGGAAGTCAGTTGCAGAGTGTCAGAACTGGGGGAGGTCCTGGAGTTTCTTGTCCAGATGGAGATCAACGTCTGGCTCAGTTCTCATATGTGTCAGCTGTGCTGTGTGTGCAGGAGTCAAGTGATGTGGTATCCATTTTACATAGCAGGAAACTAAGGCTCAGAAAATTGTGACTTGTCCAACTACATGCCCATGGGACAGTAGCCCCAGAGCTCCAAGTTGGAGCAACTCTACATTGTGTAGGTAGAGTCCACCTACCTTGGTAGTCCACCCAAGGTTGACTGTCAAGGTTCACAGTGCTGTCAATTAATAGCTATGTGACATTGGGCAAGTTACTTAGTGCTCTGTACTTCTGTTTGCTTCTCTGCAAAATGAGCATCCTAATAACCTAACTTGAAGGATTATTAGGAAGATGAAAAACTTAGCAGACATAAAGTACTTAGATTATGCCTGATACATAGTGGGCAATAAGTATTGGTAATTATTATCACTGTAGAGTTGTTTGTTCAGAAAAAATATATGTGTTTGAAACAGATACTCCCAGTGCCCATTCACGTGCACCTGCATTTACTATTTCTGAGCATGATGGGCAGGCCAGAGGCACTAGGGTGTTAACACCCCACCCCACTTTCTCAGAGCAGCTCTCACCAGAGAGATACACTTGCCCCCTCTCTCCTTGGGTGACAACTCTGAGGCAGGATTCTACATTGGCTTTCAGAATTAGGTTCAAGTTACTGATAGCAGTAACTTGCTTAAAATATACAAATTTGTTGGTGCCTTCCCCTCCCTGTCTTACTTCCCCATGTCTTCCAGTGTTAACTAGGATCATTTTCCAGATCTGTCTGCACTTGAATCTTTGTTTTAGAATCTGCTTCTGGGGAAACCAAAACCACGCCAGTTCCTAATGTGCTATCAGATCCTATGTCTGGACTGATTAGGCAGGTGCAGTGGGGATGGGAGATGGGGAGGGAATTTCTGGCAGGGTAAACAGTATCCGCAAAGGCCCAGAGATGTGAGCAAACTGTGCTTGGCAAAGGGTAGAACAGGAAGGCTGAGGCTGAGGGCTTACTACCTCACAGTTCCAATCAAAGTGAAGCCATGATGTGGACTTAGGAAAGATCCTTCTGAGGGCCACAAGGAAGTGTCTGCCCATTGAACCATCCCAACCTGTCTCAGGACTTCTTGGCAAAGAGTAGGGTGTCTATCTGAATTTTCCTGGAAGTCTCCAAAGATATTCAGCAACTTAAGGATGATTTTAATTAGTTGGACTTTATTAACAAACACTAGTTATTGCTGTGTGAAACACACACACACACACAAAGTCCTGCTTTTCCATGCCCCTGCAGCTCTCTTTTGGATGCTCACGATCTTATTCAGTTCAGCAATAGTCCCTGAGCTTACACTAAAGCAGAACTCTGTGCCAGACTCTGGGGACTCAGAGATGCCTCAGATGAAGGTCTGGGCCCCATGGAATTTCTCATGCTGGACAAGGAGAAAAACCTGTAAACCATCAGTGGCTATGTGGTAAAGAAAATGTCACAACTGAAAGCCAGACATAGACTTAATCAAACCTAGGGAAGAGGCCATAAAAAGCATTTCTGAGCCAATGAAGTCTAAGCAGAGTTTGGAAGTGTTTGGAAGAGTTGGGTACGGTTCTTCCTTGACCAAGTGTGCACCTTCCTAAGAGGATGAGCATCAGGTTCTGCCATCAGCTTCTTCCCACAGCTCCAGCCAGTCCACAGCAGGGAATATTCAGGCTACACTCCCATTCTCAGCCACAACTGGAATCTCACTGATCATGCTGATGTAGGAATAGCTGAGAACTTTGGTCTGGGACCAGCTCTACTACTCACCCTCATTGATTTTGAATTCCTGAGCGCAAGTTTCCTTTCAAATCTTGGGAATCGTGGGCTTATTTAGTTTCCCCAACAAGACCCTGGTATTTCAACTCTCTTGGACTTCAGACAGATCTACCTTCTACCTTCGTCCACCATTCTGGGTAGAGTCTTCATTTCCTCTTCTACATGAGCATCAATCCCAAAGCTTCCTTCACCATTTTTCCCAAGGTTCTTCAAACCCCACTGTAGAAAGCCCCACTATGGGAAGACTTCTGCTATCCCAGAATTCCAAGGTGACTGTACAGATAGATTTCCATGGTGATAGCTACTGGGATTCAAGTCTAGAATGAGAACACACAGGGTACCCTTAGAGAGGGCTGCTTTGAATCTTTATCTGCTCCTCCTTTGCCATGCGACTTGAGGCAAGTTACTAACCTCCCTTAGCTTCAGTCTCTTGTGCTAAATGAAGACATAACAACCTATCTCACAAGAGTAAGCATAGCATATGAAAGACTGAGTTTATTGCCTATCAGGGAGGCAGGAGGAAAAGGTGGCCTCATGCTCATCAAGCCCCCAATAACCATGGACCCCTGGCCTGGACCCCTCCCTGCAGAGTGATGGAATCCTTTTTTACCTGTTTTGTTTTGCTTTTTTCCCCCTATGAGATCCTTGATGGACCTTAATTCCATTATTTGATTTATCTTATTCTTGGGCTATGAGATGGGTCCAGAAAGGTGGAGTGAAGGTCTCAGGGTTATAGAGTCAGTGTCTGAGTGGGTCCTTGGACATGGGTCTAGCTGAGCCCAGGCTCAGATTTATTAGAGCCTGGGGTATGCTAAGACATTCTGATAGAACACTCTAAAGTTGCTGAATATTTCAATCACCCAACCTGGTTTCAATCTCAGCCTCTCACCACTAATATTCACAGTTTGTGATCATTTAGAATTTGTGAGCTGTCCTGAACTTTCCATGGGAAATCTTAGAAAAGGTAGTTATTTCTGAAGAAAAAAATTCCATAGGGATGCTTAATTGATATTAAATGTATTAACATGATATGCCTATGACAAAAGTTGATATCCATTCATAGAACTGAGTTATTCTAAGAATGGGTTTGATGGGCAGTAGAATATGCTTGTAGAGAGGTGGGGCAGAATGAATTTCCTTGCTTTTATCCTGTAATTCACTTTTTAAATTTGTCAGTCAGAGTCTTTGAGCTCCTCCCCTCTAGCCACACTAGGTCTGTTTTTTTTTCTTTTTCATGTGCTTTCATAATGGGACAGCCCCCTGCACCTGTTGATCACTGTGCCACTACTCATGTTGAGGATGAGGGGAAAGAGGTGAGAGGAAAGAGTCCTAGAGTCCCGTCCTGGATTCCTCCACTGATTTTGTGTCCTTGGACTAATTATCGAACCTCTCTGAGCATTATAATGGCATTCAAGTCTCTTTTTATCTTGGCCCCTCTCACTCTCATAGCCTCAGGTCTCATTTGTCCCATGCATTCCCTAAGCCTCCAGTTGAACAGGCTAACTTCTCAGGAGCATGCTCCTTGCCTTCCTCCTTTCTCCACCAGGAATACTCTTCCATTATTATTATTGTTCTTTTATTTTATTTTTTACAATTTTTGAATTTGTAAATAGACATGACAGTATGTTTGTAAATATACATGACAGTAGAATGTATTTTGACATATTATACATACATGGAGTAGAACCCATTCCAATTAGGATCCCATTCTTGTGGTTGTCCTTTCTTTGCCATTTAAATCCCACTCACCAGTCAAGGCTCAGATGAGAAACTCTTTTCTCTATAATGCTTGTCTCTCAGCCGGCTGTGTACCTTCTCCTACCATCTTTTTGGGGGCTATTAATCATTTTCCTAATAGTAGAATTCTTGTAGACAGTTCTTGTTTTTCCCCATTACTAGATTGTAAGCTCTTTGATGGCAGAATGAATATCATTTATATTCACATAAATCCACACTGCAGACTCCAATCCATATAAATCCTCCATGATAAGTGAAGGAGCTGAGATTCTTACTTGGGACTTGAATGCAAAGTCCCAGTGTGATTATTAGTTTTATGTGTAAACTTGAATGGATTAAGAGATACTCTTATGGCCAGTAAAATATTATTTCTGGGTGTGTCAGTGAGATTAGCATTTGAACCAGTAGACTGAATAAAGCAGGTCTGATCTGTTGAGGACAGGGGTAAACAAAAAGGAGAGGAAGGGCAAATTTACTCTCTCATTTTGAGTATCCATTTTCTCCTGCCTGGGGACATCATAGTTCTGCTCCTCAGGTCTTCAAACTCTGAATTACACCACTGGCTTTCTTGGTTCTCCAAATTCCCTATAGCATATCATGGGAATTTTTTGCTTCCATAATCATATAAGACATTCTTAGCCCCTCACTCTATCATATCTATCTCCATCTGCGTCTCCCTCACTACCTTCTAATGGTTCTGTTTCTCTGCAGAATCCTGACCAATCCAGACTAATATCCTATCTCTGCATCCTTATGAAATGGATGAAAGTCTGTTCATTGGATTTCAAATGCAGATAATATTCTGTGTTTTGTGTTACCTATGAGGTTTTATCATCAACTCTGGAGCTCTTTCAGAGTTATGGAATGGCTCTGGCCTTTGTGAATGAACAGGCCAGAAATTTAGCTGGAATTCAGTAGCAGATCTGTTTCAGGAACTTCTCCATGGAGTCCAGTGCTGGATGTTGGAGATATCCAGGTCAGATACAAATGACTCCTCATTTCTGGGCCTTGAGGATGAGAAGAGTTCTGAGGCCATATAGAGTTCTGAGCTGGTTCCCAGTCCATCTTCCCATCCTTGGATGTTCACTCTCCAAATCTCTTCAGCATCCAGTGTCTGGTCAAGAAATGTTGATTGAGTCCTAACATATCACGTTAGGCCCTGGGAATATAAAGATTAATTAGAGAACATCCTTGCCCTCCAGGGACAGGCAGATATGGGAAGAGACAATTACAACCATGAGAGACATATACTATGGTAGAGGGTAGCTCGGAGGTCATGGTGCCCCAGAGCAGTGAGCCTTTGTGATCCCCAAATCACACTTCCTAATTTTTGCTCTCTTTGGACCATGGTTAATGTTAATTTGCTGTAAGATATTATATCACATTTCTTCTCTAGCCTTAATTTTTGTTCTTTACACAACAAGGCACCTGGGTTCAGTGGTTCTCCAGATCTCATCCTACAATGGTCACCTCTCTATGACTTTGTGCTAATACTGCTGGGCACCATGCCAGTCCTCATCATAATCTCCATGTTTCTCAAGAGGGAAGAGGCCTTCCCAGGGCTCCAAGCCCTGTCAGATAGAAGCCCTGGCATTGGTGAGGGTTTGCCCTGGAAATCACATAGAGGTCCCAGGCCTTCCAGGGGTGTCTCAGTCAGTACTGGACATGGTCAGGCCTGCTTTGGGCACATTGCTTCCCTTTTAGCCAAGTCACAAGGGAGACTGCTGCCTGTGATCATTGTGCCAGGACCTGGGAATATGTTGGTAAGCAAAACCAATTAGTTCCTAACTTCATGGAGTTTGCAGTCTAGTTGTAGAGCAGATATTAATAAAATAGATTGCATAATTACATCCTGAGATAAGTTCCTGAAAGCAAGAAACATAGTCCTAAGGAACAAGTATAATTAGGACTGAAAAATGGGCTTAACAGCATGAGATCATTATGGAGAGTTGTTTTGTCAGAACAATGAGTCCAGAAGCCACGTGGGAATGGGCTGAGGAGCAAGTGGGGTGAGGGAGTAGAAGTGGCCAATGTATATATCTCTTGATCAGTGAGCACTGAAAAGGCTGGAAGGAACTTTTGAGGTCTTTTATGGCAGGTTCTTTAAGAAAGGTTACAAAGAGATCCACAGATATCATCTTTTGTAATCCTTAGAACAATCTTGTGACATAGGAAGGTCAGGTTTTGTTCCTATTTGACAAAGGTGAAAAATGAAAATCCAGAAAGATGTTGTATCTTGAAAAGAGTACTTACAGCAGAGCCAGGATTGGAACCAAAGCCCCCAGAACCCTGGCCTTCCTCTGTTCTGCAAAGTCTGGTTACTTACAGGTTATCTGAATGAATGAGGCTGTTTTCAGCACAATCAAGATTTCTTCTCTCTGCAGTTTTTTAAGATTCAGGACCATGGCCAGCACCCACACAACCTATGATAAATACTGAGGTAAGCCTAGTGTTTTAGCTGATGAGATCAGCAGCACTGCTTTTGTAACTTGGTCTTCTCAAAAAATGTCAACTGGACATCTACGAAGTGTCAGGTATTCTGAAAGGTCCTGCGAAAACAGAACTGGAAAACTTCCCTTATGAAATCCACACTCTAGGATGGAGAAGACACGGACACAGAGTGCAAGATGTGCACAGGAGCAGTGGAATCATAAAGCAGAGAGAGGGTGAAAGGTTTCCTGGTGGAGCACTAGCCTGTGATGAATCTTGAAGAGAGCAGATGCCAATGAGGAGCCACTAAGGGTTTTAAGCAAGGACATGACAAGGTCAGGTGTGCATTTCAGAAAGATCCTTTTGGTGCAATGTGAGAATGAGTGAGGGTGGGAGAAGAGACAGGGAATGACTCAGGAGACTGAATAAAAAGAAGGAGTCTCCCCAAGCACATCCTAAAAGACATAGTCAGGTTTTAATTTTAATCTTGCTTGCAGGAGCAGATGGAAATATTCTGGGTTTTACATGTTTTCTTTTGGCACAGCCAAGTTTCACTATCTTGACCAGCTGAAGCTGACATTGTGAGGGAGTTGTGTTGCTGGTGGACGGGAGGAAAATGAAATGCAGGGGAAGAAGGAAGGAGGAGAATTCAAATTGTTGAACGATCAGTATGAATCAGCACCATGCTAGGTGCTTCTCACTTTTCTCATTTAATTCTCCCAACAACCTGGAAACTCAGGTTTTCATAAAGAGAAACCAAGGATCAGAGAGGTTAATTAACTGAGGCCCATGTCCATGTATTATAATAATAAAAGGAAGAGTCAGGATTTGAACCCGAGTTCGCGTGGTTCCAAATGCCTCACATTCCCTCCTCAGGCCTTTGTTGTTTTGGTGGAGAATGCAGTGGAACCCCAGCTGACAGAGGAACAGAATAATGGCTTCTGGGCTCCCACTCCTTCAGCCTCCTTGTTCACACATGAAGGAATAATCATATTAAGTATTCTTTTC
Organism: Geosciurus inauris; assembly: GCA_004024805.1. Classification (NCBI taxonomy): domain Eukaryota; kingdom Metazoa; phylum Chordata; class Mammalia; order Rodentia; family Sciuridae; genus Geosciurus; species Geosciurus inauris. Next base: position 272,297 of record PVHX01000151.1, read on the forward strand.
TCACCTCTGAAGTCCAGGATCTTCAGAAGGCCACAAAAGGACTCATGTCAGTGACATGGTCCCTTTTGGGCTGGGTGTGTTTTGCTTGCTCCTTATTACCTCATGGTACCTGGACTTGCAGGAAGAAGTGCTCTATGTTCAGGGACAAGCAGATCAGAGGTTTTATAATGGTGCCAATTACCTGCTTTGACACCCCTGAGGTGCCCTTGGTCCCCAGGTTTTGGAGACTGCGCCATTCTCTCTGGGCTTTTTGCAGCGGCTGTGGTGGTGTCTGCCGCAGAGCCTGAGGAAGCTTTATGGAGATGGTCACACTCCAGTGCCCAGCCTACTTGTTGGAACTTTCCAGAAATATTGCACTGCAGACATTTTCCACGCCGTTATGCTAATGGAATCAGGAAAAATCAATTGTCCTTAAGGAACAGGGGAATGAGACGTGCTGTAAATGCCACGGAATGAGTGATTGGTTGATTGCTTGCCGGCGATCGGAGCGCGTCTCATCCCTACATTATTCTGATGAATTTTTATGGCATGACTCCTTTCTTGCTTGCTTCCTCCCCCCCCCCCCCTTAGCTGGGGAAGAAGGTTTATGGCTTGCAGCTTCTCAGTTGATTGAACGCAGCTGGCATTGTTGCAGCAGAGGACAAATAGGTACATTTGCTTTACAGGCTGAGAAAAGTGGGTTTGGAGAAATTGCACCGCCACGTCCTTCTGCAACAAAGGCGCCCTTAAAAATGTAGATATATTTTATGAAATGACTTTACTTTTTTTCTTGGCTGTCCCTAATCTTCCTATCAGAGGAAAGGGCAAAAAAAAAAAGGTTGGGGAAAAGAAATATATGGCTTGCAATTCTGTGGAAATCCGATTTTTCATTCTTATCACAAAGGAAGCTAACGAAGGCATTTCATTAGTATTCATTTTAGGCTGATGTGATTTTCTCCTCTTTGCTAACACAAAAATAAATAAATAAACAGTTGAGCTATGTCTGGGAAACTGCCGACAAAGCGGCTTGGAGCAGAGGTCAGCATTTTCTGGAATGAGTGTGCACAGCATTCATCAAGGTGGCCAAGAAAATGGATCCAGCTCAAATAAGGGCCATCTGGGGCAGGAAGGAGACAAGGTTTGAGTAGAGACAGGTCCCTGGGTTTCAAAGCTGGTTTCCAGCTTGGCTGTGACCGTGTGTGACTGGAGAAGGCAATCCGGCTGTGACTGCTGTCTCTTCGGGGCAGCAGCAGCTGCTGGTGCTCTGTGCCCTGCAGCTGGGGATGTTTCAGCTCTGGTCAGGGTATCTGGGAGTTTCTTATATCATTTGTTCTTTCTTCAAAAGCATCTAAGCCTTATTGAAGGTTGGGAAGTCCTATCGGGTGAAAATCTAGGAGTGTTTGGTTGGGAGGAGGAGATCTGGGGACACAGCTATCATCTTTATCCATTCCAAGGGCATTGTGGACTGAGGAGCAGTCTTATTACATTGGGCTCCAGAGGGCTACACTAAGATAGGTGGGTGGAAGCAACAGAGAAGCAGAGAAATACACCAGATTTGAAATAAAATTTCAGATCAAGCATGTGTTATGTTCATAGGAAAGTTACTGATGTCTCTGAACCTCAACATCAACATTTGTAAAAGGAAGTAGACTATAATAAAACTCACTCTATTGTTTTCAAACTACTATAAGGAACAGTAACTTACAGTGCTGGGAAATGGATGTTAATGACTCCTTTGTAGAGAAGGGGAAACCCCAGTTAAGAGAGAAAGTAATGGACTGGGGTTGTAGCTCAGTGGTAGAGCGCTTGCCTAGCACATGTGAGGCATTGGGTTCAATCCTCAGCACCACATAAAATAAATAAATAAAGGTATTGTGTCCATCTACAACTAAAAATATTAAAGAGAGGGAGGAGAGAGAGAGAGGGAGAGAGAGAGAGAGAGAGAGAGAGAGAGAGAGAGAGAGAGAGAGAAAGTGACATAAGCTCTGGGAAGCAGGACCCTAGTCTTGGAGGCCAGAGCTCTTTCCCTCTCCCAGCCAAGGGCCTCCTTGTTTAACTGCTTCTTGGAGCTGTCGTGAGGAGTGAGATAGACAAGCTGAACACTCTTTGTTCTTGGATAAAATTCTTACCCAGTTCCCCTCAAATGCCAAGTTATTTGACATATTTCCATCTCCTGGACTGCACATTCCCAGAGGGAAGTATGCCTTTGTGCTTAATTCAGACATTTCAGCAATTCCTGACTTGCCTTAATGTGCCATGTCCTTTGATACTTCCTGGCCCTGGCCTGTGCTATTGCCTCTGTGTGAAACATTTTCCTTTGCCTTTTTCATTTGGCCAGGCCTCACCCATCCTTCAATACAGGTGCTACCCCGTTTGGAAGACTTCCTGGAGACCTTGCACAGCCTTTTATTCTCTCTGTGCTCTTCTTGAGTCACTGTGTATTTGTTTCTAAGTACTTGCAATACAAAGAGCACTGGGAATCATGGTGTCAGGCTGACCTGGGTTCAAATCCTAGCCCTGGTTATAATCATGCATGAGTTACCTAACTCCCCTAGCCTCACGGTCCTCTAATCAGTGGTAATGACAATAGTACCCATATCAAAAAGCTATTTGGAAGACTTCGTGAACACTATTTGTAAAATACTTTGCTCAATGCCTGGCATGTGGATGACCGTAAGCAATTCAAAATGAATGGGTGAAATTCTTTTTGGTTGGCTAGAAATCTTAAGAGAGATAAATGAGGATACTTTTTTTTTTTTCCAGTTCCTTCACTTCTAGCTTTAGTCTTCGCTGCATGTCTCCTGCATGATAATTAATACCCACATCTGCTGGGAAGTTAGAGGCAGACCCAGGGCAGAATTAGGGTGTCTGAGGCCCTAGTCTAGGGCTCTGTTTCACTGTCCTCCTCCCATCAGGACTGGTAGCTTCTCAAGGGCATGGGTCCCATCTTCTGCACCTGTCTGGCCTACATACCTTCCCACAAGTCAGACCCCTCTGTGGGTGGTCTATGAGGTGTTGTGACAGGGGGTTGTGGGCTCACTGCTAGGAAATCTGGAACCCACTTTAATCTCTGCCTGCCAGCACGACCTTGAGGTCATCAGATTTCCATCCATCATGGGGTGATACTTCTGTGGGACCTGCTGCATTGGGCTGTGGTTAATGAGAGAGGAAGAGGAGGGAGCTTGGTCAGCTGTCATGCACAGCAGGAGTTGGAGAGATGGCCCTGCTGCTGCTGTTGTACTTGTTGTTGTTATCGCCTTTCAAAATGAAAAAGTCTCCACAGCCAGGGTCCTGGAGCCAGTCTGTTAGAGGAGATGGCTCTGCCCTTGAAAGCCACTCTCCTGGTCGGTTTCCTGTGGGTAATTTGAAACTGGGGCTCAGAGAACTGAACTCCAGTTAATGGTTTTCAATAAAGAATTAAGTGCTGCTCATCAGGCTGGCGCTGGGACCTGGCTTCCCGGAAGGGGGGAGAGTGCTGGGGGGAGTTGCTTGCGTTTAGGGATGCGTTTGCATTTTCCGGTCAGTTAGGCAGCCTGATGAAAGATCAGACCACAGCAGCCGGAGGGAGCGGGCAGGCAAGAGTGACCCAACCCCCACCCCAGAGGCTGCAGGGAGGGACTAATGGTCAGACCATTACAGCTAGATCAGCTGTTTCCACAAGAAGCCTGTCAGACACCTGGTTAGTGCCCCCCTTCCCTGCAGCAGCCCCTATGGGAAGGAATGCTGAAACATTTTCTGATGGAGCTGCCTCCCACATTAGTCACCACCATTACAACAATCAAAGCTCCTGGTATGGGCTTTTCACATAAAATAACTCCTTCAAGCCTTATCTACGACCCGAAGTGTTGCAATTACTTTCCTTACTCTTTGCTTTGTCATACGAGGAAACTGAGGTACAGAGAAGTTAAATAAACTGCCCAAGGACACACAGCTTCTGTGTGCCAGATCTGGCCTTCAAACTCAGGTAGTCTGCCACCGAGGTCATGCTGTATAACCACTGTGCTGTGTTGTCTCTTGCATGGTCCTAGAATCACCAGCTCCAGCCCATGACTTCAGCAGGGAAGGGGCATTAATTCCATCTCACAGATGAGGAAACAGGGCCAGGAGGGTGCTGCTGCCCAGAGGAATGAAAAGAGAGCATGTGAGAGGTAGAGCAGACATCCAGATCTGGGGAGCAAAATAGAAAGGCCCTGTAACTTCAAAAGGTATTTGGCAGCAGGTATCAAAAGCCTTCAGAGGGCTGGGGTGGTAGCTCAGTGGTAGAGCACTTGCCTTGCAAGTATGAGGCACTATGTTCGATCCTCAGCACCACATAAAGATAAATAAATAAAAGGTACTTATCCACTGACAATTAAAAAAAAATTACAAAAAGCCTTCAGAATGTTCATACCCTGTGCCTTCATGTTTTTGTATCTGAGAGTCTGACTTAATCTTGCCAAAAGAAGACAATTTTAAATAGAAGAAAAGATTGATTATTTATAATATCAAATTATTTATAATATCAAAGCAATTTAAGCATCTAAGCATGGGAAATGCTTAAGTAAAGTCTGGCGTTTACACTTGACTTGGTCTGCAGCCATGAAAAATAATATTTCAGATAGCAAAAAATGCTTGTGATATGTTAAATAAGGAAAAAAGTGAGACCAAATTGTATGGATAATAAAATCCCAAGTATATTCCAAACATGCAAGAGAAATGCAAAATAATAGTTGCTGGCTTAGGATGATGAAATTGTTACTTTCCTTTGTTTTTCTAACTTTATAACATATTGCTTCAATTATAGATAAATTGATGGACTTGGTCCAGATATTATTGATTACACACTCTCTATGCCTTGGTTTCCTAATCAAAATAAGCTTTTGTTTCAGGATTGCTATATTTAATGAAATAATGGACATAACATACCTAGCACAGTGTCTATGCAGGGAAGGTGACCAGGAAATGTCAATCACTCGCCTGAGGTTTGTTCCATTTTTTCACACTTGGTCTTCTTGACTTACTGAGGTTTGAAACATTGAGAATGGGACAGCCAGGTCCAAACCTGTATCCCAGAGGATCCTTAGAAGTAGTGAAAACCCATCACTCCTCCATTGCCTGACACCAGCCGAAAGAATGAACCAGAACATCCAAGGAGGGTCAACTGGACCCCAAGCCTCAAGAACCCCTGATTTACCCTTTCCCCCAGGGCCCCCCTAAGAACACAAACTATTAAGCTGCCTTCTGGAAAGCGTCTCCTCAAACGTCTGAAGGGTATAGAGACTGTGGTTCTGATGCCCACAGGTCCCCAATTTTCTCATCCACTTATCATTCTCTTGTTCACTAAGTCCTGTGGAGAGTCAGTGACTGTAGATCCTTATAGGTGTTGACTCCACGTTTACTGAGGGTGGGGATCTGTACCAGGGGTTTTCACTTACCATGGTTTACTGAAGCCTCACGTCTGCTCTGTTAGAAGAGGTTCACTGAGCAGAGCATGGCAATTGCAAAGAGCAAGATATGGAGGAGCATCTCCTCCCATTGTTGGTCAGTTCCCCTGTCCCTGCCAGTTCTGTCTGTTTCGTGTCTCTCTATAGAATAGTTCTGCTCCAGCCCTCAGTGTCAGTCACTCTCTCTGCCTTTGTAAAACCCAAATCTGATCTCAGGAAGCATCCTGGCTCAACAATGGTTCCTTGTGGTCTGATCATCCACCATGCACTCCAACACACAACCACGTTTCCCTGCCCCCCAGTGTCCCTTTATGACTTCATGCTTTCATGTTCTCCCTGCTTCCCAGGATGCCCTTCCTGCACAGCACTCCCTGACACACCCTCTGAAACCTAGCTCAAATTCCCCTCCTCAATAGCTTCCATAGAAGATTTGCTGCTCCCCTTCTGTGCCCACTCTCTATGGCACTGCAGTAAGTTTCCTATTTGTTCCACTTCCCCCCAGGTCCATGCATTCCTCAAGGGCAGGGTCCACATCTTGTCATTTCTGCTCCCTAGAAGCTTACCTCAAAGCCTGGCCCAGGCAGGAGCCCAGTGAATCTTTGTTGAGTGAATTATGAATGGCAGTGCAATCTCAGGACCTCCACCAGGGAGGAACAACAGGGCCCTTTGACCTCTTGGGAATGGGAAGTGTTCTCAGCTGAATTCTGCCGGCAGACACTTTTCAGCATTGCCAGCTGCTCACTCCCCGACTGGTATAAGAACATTTGGCTATAAACCAGGCTAGCTGTGGGGCTGCAGCCACCACCTTGCAGAGAGCTCACCCCGACACAGCCTTGACCTGGACAGCTGGGCAACAGGAAGCCTCATGGTCTGTCCCTGCCACCACACAGCCACATGCCATGCCTCTCTGAGACCTCATGCTCCAGGCTAAATAAAGCCAGACTGAAAATTTTCCTGAAGGCATCTTATAATTTTTGCTTTACTTTATGGTTCCTTTGGCCTGGAATGTTCTCTACCTGCCCACCCTCCTGTCTCTGACTGGGGAATTCCTACTGGTTCTTCTGCTTCCTTCAGGTGTCATCTCTCTTCTGGGTCAGGAGCCTGCCCTGGGTGCCTCCCAGCATCTGTGGCACCTCTGTCTTTGTGCTGTTCCCACTGTTCTATCATTATTTATTTTCCTAATGAGCCTGTGGGCTCCCTGATGCAGGGACTTGATCTAATTTGCTTTGTGTCTCTATTATCTGGATCGTGGTAGGTGCTCACAAGTATGTGCTGGATGAATTTATGGTCAGATGGATATGCTGGTAAATGGTGCTGAGATGCTTCCCTACTGCTATAAGTCGAAGAGTGGCCCTGGCCTATGCCTAGTGTGGATAAGGTGTAAGGGTGGGGGTCACAGTATAGTAGAAAGCACACCCAACCCTCAGCTTTGCAGGGTAAGTCAAGCACCCAGGTCATGAGAGGAAGCTAAGAACACTACAATGCTGTGTTAGGTTGGAGGGAGAACAGGGCTTCAGGATCAGCTTTGCTTCAAACTGGATCTGAGCTCTCTCCTCGCCTTTCTAAATTTGTTTCCCTGATCTCTAAAATGGAAACCGCAACCCTTGCTTAGCCTACTTAACAGTTATTGTGAGGAGCAAGTAAGATAATGTCTCTGAGATTCTTTGTAAATTCTTTGGAAATGGTTTTACTCTTCCCAGGGGAAAAAACAACCGTTACATGGCTATACCCACCAGGGGGAGTGGCAGAGCAGGCCAGGCCCTCTTCATTAGAGTCACTAGAAAGGAGGTGGCCGCTCTGGGTTAGAAAGAGGGGACACAGGGTCCAGTACATTATGATAAAGTCACAGGCTCCCCTCTTCTCAGTGTTTCTCTTCCAATTAGAATGACACTCTGGATTATCTCTGAAGTGCTGGAGAAGAAAGAAATCAGAAGCAGCCTGGCTTGTAGTAGGAGGGTGGTGGGCAGCACTAACTCTCTGCCTTATCTATAGGGGTGACTATGGACAGGGTGGAAGTGTAGGGCCTCAGGTTCCTTTCTTTAAGCTTTCCTGTTTAGTTTAGGATCCTGGATTCCAGGACTGTGGCGCCATTGGGTAGCTGGCTTACAGTATATCACATTAGTGGGACGGGGCCCAGGTCGTGTGTATCTCCCTTCATGGATGCTGGGAACCCGCAGGCTTGGCCTCACAGTTGATTGGCATCCTCTCTACTGGGGCGGGTGGAGCCAGACAAGGAAGCCAGCTGCAGGAGAGCTCTGTAACCCAATTTGCTGTGCAGAGAAGCCAGTCTGTCTGGCAAGAGCTAATTGGAAAGCTGCTTCCTCTAAGCCTGGACCCAGGAGGGCTCTAGGCCTGGCTGGGCGGGGCCCCCTTGGCTAGTCCAACATTACTTAGTGCTTTGTGGGAGCTGCTCCCAGCGGGAGAGCACTTAGCCCTGGTAATTGGCCAGGCAGGCTCATCATTAATTCATGCCAAATTGTATTTCTTCTTTTTAGAAAGAGAGAGAGAGAGAGAGAAGAGTGGGGGTAGGTGGGAATAAATGGATTTCTGAAGGGAGGAATCTGGGCTGGGCTGAAGCAGCTTTGACTTGGGATGGAGATCAGGGATTCATTTGCTACATTGCTGTTGACCTGAGCAAGTTGCCTCAGGAGGCCTTAGTCTCCTAATTCATGGTCAGAGACAATAATCCATGACCTGTCTACCTCAGAGGATGGCTTTGAGGACTGAATCCAGATATGAGGGATGAGTGCTCTTCTGCTGTTCAATTCAACAGGCTCAGGGAGACAAGCAGCCTTTTACATTTAGGGTCATTTTTTGATGTGGGTAGATTTCAGTCTATCATCATTTGGATCAACTGTAATTTTTAGTGACTCCATTTTATCTCTTTTGTTGGCTTATGACTCTTTGGTGTGTTATTTTAGTGGTTACTTCAAGGTTTGTCACATCCCTCTTCAAATCACAATCTCCTGTCAGGTGATATTGTAACATTGCACATATAATGTAAGAACCTTACCATAGACAATCTCCTTTTCTTCCCTCCTGGTCTTTAGGCTAACTGTGTCACATGTTTGACTTACAAACTCCACAAACATTGCTATTATTTTGTTTAGATGGTGAATCATCCCCTAAAGAGATTTAAATAAGAATTTTGACTTTTTGTGCATTTGCCCATGTAGTTGGCATTCCTAATGTTCTGAATTCCATTGTAAGGATTTCTGTTCCCATCTGGTTATCTTTTCCTTCTGACTGAAGGGCTTCCTTAAGTATTTCTTCTACTGTTGTTCTGCTGGTGATGAATTCTTTTGGCTCCTGCTTGGAAAAAGGTTTATTTTGTCCTCACCTTTGAAAGGTATTTTCTCTGGGTATAGACTTTTGGTGGACAGAACTTTCTTTTTAGACTTCAAAGATGCCATTCCACTGTCCCCTGGCTTCTACTATTTCTAACTAGGGTTGTTTTCATCTTATCTTTGTTTCTCTGCACACATATTTCTTTTTAATCTTATGGCTTTTAAGGTTTCCTTTTATTACTAGTTTTGAGAAATTTGATTATGATGTGCCTCGGCACAGTTTTCTTAATTTTCTTGTGTTGGGAGTTCATTAAGCTTCTTGGATTTATGAATTTATAATTTTTTAATCAAATGTGGAAAATTTTCAGCCATATTTCAGCTGTATTTGTTCAAATAATTTCTCTGGCCCCCTCTTCTTTCAAGCACTGAACTTCCTTGAAGTTGTTCCATAGCACATTAATGCTTTTTTCATTTTAAAATTCCCTTTTCTCTGTTCCTTCTTGAATAATTTGTTTTTATTTATTCAACCTCACTAATTGTTTTTGGCGAGGTAAAATCTGCCTTAATCCCAGTCCAGGGTATTTTTCATCTCAGGCTTTGCAGTTTTCACCTCTAGAGATTTAAATTGGCCTTTAAAAAATATCTTGCATGGCTGTACTGAATTTTTGAACATAGAGAATGAAGTTATGGTAACTGTTCAATGTCCTTGTTTCCTAATTCTAATATTTGTGTCAGTTCTGAATGACTGATGCTTCTTCTCAGTACTGGTCATATTTGCCTGCCTCTTGCATACCCACTAGTCTTTGATTATATTTCAGACATTGTGAATTTTACCTTTTTGGGGGCTGGATATTTTTATATTTCTTTACATATTTTTGACCTTTGGTCTGGGATGAATTTAGCTCTTGGAAACAATTTGATTCTTTCTAGTCTTTAAGAATTGTTAGACAGGACTGAAGTAGCTTCTAGTCTAGAGCTAATTATTCCCCATAACTGAGGCAAGGCCCTTGTGAGTACTCTACCTAATGCCCTGTGAATTATGAGCTTTTTAAAAGTTGGCTAGCAGGAACAGACACTGTTTCTGATCTTGTGTGAGTTCTGGAGACTGATGGGTATTTCTGTGGTCTTATGTGGTTTTCTCATACATATGAACTCAGTACATAAAGAGGGAACCTGTACAGATTTCTAGAATTCTCTTTCTGTATAGGGCTTTTTATTTCCAGTGCTCTGCCCTGTTAAACCTAGTTGATCTGCTCCCCCTGGACTCTCAGCTCTGACTCCCCAACTTAGTGAGTCCACCAGTTTCCCCTCTGTGCAGAGGCCTGGAAACCCTCATGGCAGCATGCTGGGGCCATCCCAGGGCCCACCTTGCCTTCCTGCTGTTTCTTAGAAATTGTTGTCCTATGTTGCCTCATGTCCACTGTCTCAAAAATCATTGTTTTATATATTATTTTTGTGTGTGGGTGTTTAGGGGTGAAAGTAAACCTTATTATTGTTACCATCTTGTCTACAAGTGGAAGTTCCCAGGGAGGCAGGAAATGGGGACTTTTTAAATAAAGTATGCTCATATCTCCCAGCTTTGATGGTGTGGGATTTCTGAGCAGGTTGTATAGCAGGAGAGCCCAGCAATGAAGAGGTCAAGTTTCTCAGTTCTAGAATCTATCTTTGATTCTTCTGCTTCTTATAATCTTTAAGACAGGGTCCAAAATTCCAGTCATATTTTTCTTTCCCAGTGCAGGAACCTTTAGAGGACTCCTCAGAGAAGAGAAAAGAGCCCAAGAAAGAAGAAGGGAAATAGGGAAACGTGTAGAATTTCATTTAATCCAAGGGGAAGAGCACCTAATTTTATCAATTGAGATCAGATATTAGTACAGATAGATATTAGTATGTGCACTTTGTATACATTATCTAATGTAAAATTTTCAGGTGATTTGAAGCCACTCATTGGATGCTGATCCTGGCCACACACCTGAACCCTATTCTTAGATTAAGATGCCTTTGTTCAGATAGGTGTGGTTCCAGGTTAAGTGCTGAAGCTATGATTTACTGGTTCACATGTGCAAGAGGGGAGCATTCAGTGCATCCTCTATAGTAAACTCCTTAAGAGGTTTTGTGACTCACAAGCACAGGACCTTTTTTTTTTGTACCAGGGATTGAACCCAGGGGCACATAACCACAGAGCCACATCCCCAGCCCTCTTTTGAATTTTATTTAGAGACAGAGTCTTGCTGAGTTGCTTATGGCCTTGCTAAATTGCTGAGGCTGGCTTTGAACTCATGATCCTCATGATCCTCAGCCTCCTGAGCCACTGGGTTTACAGGTGTGTGCCACTGCACCTAGCTAGAGTCCCTTCTTTCTCCAGGGCTCAGTTTTTCTTTTTCTTTTAAAATGAGTATTTCAGTGATCTCAACTCTAAAACCTTTAACTGTGCTCTTCTGGGATTGACTACTGTAAGTGAACACATCACTCCCCTAAACCTTTATGCCTAGCTCTGACCTCTGTCCAGGTTGGTTCTGGCATAGAAAAGACAAGGTTAAAGGTTGGGGATGGGGAAGATGTTTGGTTTAGGGCCAGGGTCTCCTCCCTGACAAACCTACACCATGTCTATGGGGAGAACCCATCAGTTTTTCAGGGTTGGCAAATGGAAGTTGTGTCAGCACCAGGGAGAGCTCCAAGGGGAGCCCAGCCTCCAAGGAGACTTCCTGAAGTATAGGAGGGCCCTGGCTGCTGACCAGCCTATTTACCTGGCCAACTCAATCCTGAGCCATATCACTCTGTTCAAAATTCAGGCAAGGTTGCTATCTGAGTCTTACTTTAAAAATTGGAAGCTGTCCATCCCTGCCTTACATCTTTTCTAATGGAGTTGTGGGCAAAATCTTGCAGTAGTGAAAGCTTTGAAATTGCTATTTGAAGACCTGGTTTGAATCTTATTTCTACCACTAAGTAGCTGTGTGTGTGTTTGGACAGATTTTTCAGTTTCTCATCTGTAGAAAGAGGATGATGATGCTTACCTTGTCATGGTATTGTGAGGATCAAGTAGGAAAGCTAGCAAAGCAACTTGTGCAGTGCCTGGAATGTCGAAGAAACTTGCAAAACTTTGTTGAGAGGTAAATGAAATCTCTAGCAATGTCAAGGTCTTTCTGGATTTGATACCTAGGATTTCAGCCTGGATAAGGGGGAGAGAACATTTTAGGCAGAAAGAACACCAGGAACAAAGGAAGGGAGGCATGAAAGTGGACGGGCTGGCCAGGAAGTGGAAAGTAGTTTAATGAGACTGAGGCTGTTCAGCTGCCACTTTTGTTCCAAGGCCTCCTGCACCACTATTTTCAGCACAGAACACTCTGTTGAACCTCCAGACTTTATTTCCAGCTAGCCTATTGTGCATCTAAGTTGAAAGTTCTACATGCACCTCTAACATCCCTTTCCAAAACAGAATCCACCACTTTCTTCCAATGTACTCTCTTCAGATAGTATCTCATAAGGAAGAAGGGGTCTTGTTAATGGTCTTGAATCAGTGAGTTTTCTTTAAAAAAGAGGTGATCTTATTTTCCTTTTAAACTAAGAACAGAAAATTAGAATGGCTTGACTTGAAGCAAGAAATAATTGGGCTAGAGAAGGAAGATCTTCCAATATCATAGATGGTAAGGAACTCAGAAAGGTTGATAGAAGGAGGCTATGCAATTCTCTCCCCCCAAAGAGAAGATATTTTCATTTAGCTGGAGCATTCCACTTCACCACTATTCAGTCACTATTAAATAATAGAGTTATTAATATCCTTTTAACAACAATTTACATTTGTATAGAGCTTTGCAGCTGGTAAAAAGGTCTAATTTGGTCTTAATCGCCTCCCTTTGAGGTTCTCAAGATGAGTATTGTTAGCTCACTCCCGTTCTGCCCTCATTGTAAACATGGAGAAACTGAACTACCAGTCTCAGAAGTGACATAATTGGCAAGAAATCAAACGGTGCAGCCAAGAACGAAGCTAAGTTTTCTAGCTCTCTCCAGATCTGTGCTTTTCTCTAATACAGCACCCTGGCTATCAGTGGAGAGCAATGGCTGCAGCAGCAGAAGCAACAACCATTGACAATGTGACTACAGATCCAGAGAGTCTCTCTTCCTGGTATTGTCACCACAGTGTGATAATGGAGAACTGACCTCAAGGAACACAGGTGTTTTGGTTTAAAGTTCCAGGACTAAGCTATTAGAAGGAAGGGAAGGCTTGATGCCATATTGGCTTCAACCAAGAGATCTGGCAATACTCCATTTCTCACACAGACTAGGACTTGGCAGTTTATAAAGTAGTTCTGTCCCCCCTGCTTCATTAGTCATGCTCCCACCAACCTGGGAGGGAGTCTCATTGTTACCACTCCTTTTCCAGATGAGGAGAGGTGAGATGAGGATGCAGAGGCTGAGAGAGGTCCATGAATTTGCCTGAGGCCACTGGTCCATGACAGAATTGGGTCTGAATTGCCTTCTGTGGTCTCTTCCTTTAAACTCCTTCCCTCACTCTTTCTGCTGCATCCCAGCTGTCTCTGCGTCTGGCCAGACCCGAAAAACAAATCTTGTAATTGAGTTGGAATGTGGGTGCTGGGCCGGGGAGACAATGTTTCCTGCTTTTCAATCTGTTCTTAATTTATTCAAGTGATGAAATAAGGAAGAGGCCCAGAAGGGGTGGATGTTTTCCATCAGTGAGTCAGGGAAACGTGCAGAGGCAGAAGGTCAGGAGGAAGCCACCATTGCTCCAGCAGCCTCACCTGCCACGGAAAAGCCCACACAGATGTTCTGGGGGATGGGAGTGGGGGTGGATCTTCTTAGAGCTGTCCCTAACAAAGAAATACGCCAGGCAAGAGCAGGCCTTAAAGGGGATTTTCCCCCTCCCTATGTCATCTCTGCCCATCTCAACATCTTCCTTTTTCTCTGACAAATGTTTAGGGTCCTAGAGAGAGGCCCAGGGAAGACAGGAGGGGGCCTTGTTCAGCTGAAGGAACAGGCTTCCTAGTGAAGGTGGCAATAAAGCCTGAGACTTGGAGAGTGAGGAGAGGTTACCTGGGAAAGGGGAGAAGAGGAGAAAATGCCTAGAGATGAGAGAGAATGGTTGGAGCCAGCAGAGTGGAAAGATGAAGCTGGACAGGCTCAAGGGTTGGCAGTACTCATATCCTAGAGAGCTTTCTGGGTTAAGCCAAGAAGTCATATTTCTTCAGAGGAAGGGTTTTGAATTATATGAAAATGGATTGCCAGAGTGTGGGTGGAAGCAGCTCAGGCAAAGAGTAATGAAATGCTGGGGGGTAGGTGAGGATGAGAGGGGTGCTGTCTATAGAAATGGGACTAGGCAGAGGGATGAAGGGATGGAGTAGCATCCTAATAGAAAATGGATCCCTTGGGTGGTGGATGTGGGGAGGAAGCGGAAAAGTAAAGAGCTGGCTTGCCCCAGGTCTTGGTGACTTAGTCCAGGAGGCCATTACTGACAGTGTGACAGAGGCCATTACTGTGTACAGTGGATCTGAGGACTATATCCTGAAATTTCCATTCCTACTCAGACTGTTTGCTTTTCATCTGTAGTAGTCAGGGTTCTCCAAAGAAACAGAACAGAATAGGATATATAATCTCCTATATAACAGAATATATACACAAACACACACACAGAATTGCCAGTTATGGAGGAGGCTGAGAATTTTCCCATTTACAATTCTAGTCTGAATTTAAAAGCCTGGAAACCAGGGGAGCCATGGTGTAAACACCTAGTCCAAAGGCAGGTGGAGATTCATGACCTACCTTATGCAGTCAAACAGAAAGAGAATGAGTCCTCCCCTCCTCTGTTTTTTTGCTCTGTATAGTCCCTCAACAGATTAGATGATACCCACCTACCCTGGGCAGGGCAATTTACTCTATTGAGACCTCTGATTCAAATGCTAACCTCATAGAGAAACATCCTTACAGACACTTCCAGAAATAATGTTTATTCTGAGAACTCCACGGTCCAGTTCAGTTGACACACTAAACGCACCATCTATTAGGCAAAGTCTTTTCTGTGCCAGGCCTTGTACTAGGCACTTGGCATGCAGTAATGATTCAGAATCAAGCCTTGACTTCTAATTTGGGGGATATCACATCAAAAGTAATGATCACACAGTGTGATAAGGTTGGGACAGAGGGGTTGCAGGAGTCTAGAGAAGGCCTCTCAGAGGGCAGGAATCAGGGGAAGCTTCCTGGAAGAGGTAACGCCTGAACCAGTTCTTGAAGTCTGGTAGAAGTTAGCCAGGTTATTGGGGGAGAATAGACCTTTCTGAGGACAGAAAGGAAGTTGGTAGAGAGTATGGTATAATCAGGGGGAGATGTGTGGGTGCAGCTGGGGGTGGTGAGAAGGCAGGGCTGGATTTTCCTGGTTCTCTTTGTACTCTGTTCTTTCAACATAAGATATTTTATCTTTGGCCCACATCACACCACCCTTCAAGGTCTACTTTAAATTCAAACTCTCTCTTGAAGCCTTTCTTGATTCCCTGCCCAGTCACAAGAAATTTGCTGAGTACCTACTAAGTGCTCTTTATGTAATTAATTTCATCTATTTATTAAGACACCCTGTGTTCAGCCCAACTTCTGTCTGATCCCTATTATGGGCTATGCTCTGCAAATGAGATAAATTGGGCATTGCTCTTGGTTTCAGGTAGCTTACATTGTAGTGGGAGAATTCACCTATTAACAGGTATTTTCAATAAAAATGACAGTGGTACTCATGTTAGTCAGCTTTCCATCACTGTGACCAAAATACCTGACAATAAACACTTTAGAGGAGGAAAGATTTATTTTGGCTTATGGTTTCAGAGGTCATGGTCCATGGTCCATGATCAGTCAGCTCCATTGTTTGAATCCTGGGGTGAGGCAGAACATCGTGGTGAAAGAGTGTGGCAGAGGAAAGCTGCTCAACTTATGATACCTGGGAAGCAGAGGTAGGCAGAAAGGGTTTGGGACAAGATAAACCCTTCCAGGGCACACCTCCAGTGACCTACCTCCTCCAACTAGGACCCACCTTCCGTAATCCAAATTATTGATCCATCAAATGGATTAATCCATTGGTTAAATCAGAGCTTTCATAATCCATTCAATTTCCTAAAAGCCCCACCTCTGGCCATTGCTGCACTGGGGACCAAGCTTCAACACATGAGCTTTTAGGAACATTCCAAATCCAAACCATAACAGTGCTCTTATCTCTGTTTTGTTGAAGAGGAATTTAGACATAAATCTGTTGACTGATTCCCAGGGCTAAGTGGATAGTAAACAGATAGTAAGCAGCACCTGGCTCTGCGTGGAATTGAAATCAGTGCTCTGTCCTCTGCTGCAGTCAACCCCACGACACTTACCATGTCTACCTGATTTGAGAAAAGGAGATGTAAGTAAGGAGATGCTGATAGATTTGACTTACCCTGGAATTTGGATATTAGCTTACTGGAAGCAAGATACATGTTGTAAAGCAGTCCTGCAGTGAGAAAATTTAAGAAGGGGATGGAAACTGACATGTAGGAAGCGTGGACCATGGATCAGCCCGGTTCCAAAGCATCCTCCTTCCCACCCAAGTGCCCCCTCTTCTGTGCTTCCCACTGCTCCCACCCTCTTCTGCCCACTTTTATCTTTTTCACTCGATCATTGCCTGTTAACTTGTCTGTCTTTCCCTACTCAGTCAGTTTGGAATTTTCAGAGCCCAGCTTAGTCTGTGGACAGTAGTGACAGTTCAGCAATCTTGACTTATAATAATAGGATTCTTACTGATTTCAACATGCTTTTACTTGTGTGCATGTGTCTCTGCTAGAACCTGTATGTGTTGAGTCTCTGATTATCAGTGCGGGCTCACCTAGTTTGCATGATGTGTGTATAGTTGATGTCCGGGGCCCTGTCTGGAACTTCCTGCATGTATCCTAAAAAGGCATTCCCACTCCCTTGCAAGTCCTAGGCCTTCTTACTTCATCAGCACCTTACCCAAAACCTCTCTCCAAGAAATACATTTCAAGGTAACTGTGTCTCTCAGCCATGATTAGCATAGTTCTGAACACTCTGAGGTTTAGAGCTTGGTCTCTGGATGACTATCTAGAGTCTGCATTTGCCAGCTGAGCTCCTGTCTCTGTAACTGCTGACAATGAGAGTGGCCCAGCTTGGTGTTGAAGGCGAGTGGGCATTAAGTGATAAAACTACATTTTGCCTCCTGCACTGTCCCCAGCCCCAAAAGCACTCCAGCTGGTTTACAGCTCCTCGAAGGCACTGAACTTTGGCGGGAGGGGTTGGAGGGTAGGGGTTCAGAACTTATTTTCTTCAGACAGTTTGTATTTCTGGATGTATAAGAAAGTCTCCCCCCTCCCAAGCTGATCGTGGTGTTTTAATGACTCAAAATCATGAATATTAAACTGAGGGAAAGTTGACAGTATTTAAATGAGCATCATTAAGAGACACATAAATTAACAGGGTTTTTAGTTCTTGTGGAACTGCCGTTTCAATGTTAATTAAACAACCGGAGTGCTCGGGCGCTTTTGCAGCAAACTGTCCCCAAAGTGTGCTGCAGAATATCATTATGGGTGGCTGCCTTGCTGTTTAATTATTTCCAAGTTGATTTTTTTTTCCATTGCTGCAGTAGTTTTCTGCTTGTCTTGCATTTGGAAAAGGTGATGGGGCCAAACCTCTGAGGAAACTGCCAGTATGATCTCCATTGGCCCCATGCAAAGACCTGAGCTGAGCAGTGTTGTTGCTTCATGCCCGCCTACTGTGAAGGAGACCCCATAGGATCCCTTGGGTCCCTTAATGCACTGGTCCATCGCTGTTAATTCAGGGAGTCCAGGCATCTGACTCCTTAGTTGCAGATAGTTTCACTCTTAGAAAGTTGGGGATCTGAGTTTGGATGAAGCCCTGAGATGAGGAGGAAAAGGCAGAGGATGACAGAGTAGGGGAGGGGTGGCTATGCTGGACAGTGGGGGGAACAGGAGCCAGGAGTCCTGGAATCTTCTCTGGATTCCATCAGTCTTAGCTAAGTCACCTTGAGGCATTCCCTTCTCTACTCTGTGTCAGTTCCTTCAATTATATAATGAAAGGTTTAGATTATATCATGCATTCTTTTAAAAAAAATTTTTTCCGTTGTAGATGGACACAAATATCTCCATTTATTTTTATGTGGTGCTGAGGATCAAACCTAGCACCCCACACATGTGAGGCAAGTGCTCTACCACTGAGCCACAACCTCAGCCCCCAATGCATTCTTAAAAGGGATGATATTGTACTCAAAAGGGTGAAAGGTGGTTCTTGGGTATGTGTGTGTAAAAATTTACTCTTTAAAAATTTTAAAACATACATATACACACATATATACACCTATCTATGTATATATATATTACACGAACATACATACAATACATAGTACATGACATATATGTACATTTGTGGTATTATAATTTCATAGGGGGAGAAGAATTAGGAGAAAAACTTTAAAAGACTTCAGGTAGGCAATAGTGAAAAAAGATTGAGAAAGAGTGGAATGAGTGAACACCAAGAGCTTTATTTGCTAAAGAAAGACAATCTATGCAGTGGCTACGTAGCCATAAGCCCTGGGATGCAGGGCTTATGGCTCCATTATTAGGTGTGTGAACTTGACTGAGCGCTTAACTTCCCTGGGTCTCAGGGGACTAGAACCAAATGAACTTTAGAAGCTGGCAAAGCAGCCTGGTAGAAAAGGATGCAATCTCATGTCCAGAGCGGCCTGCAAAGGCCAAGTGTATAGCTTCTGGAACGAGTCTGCTAGCATCAAAAATTGACCCTAGCACTCTAAAGCTGTGTAACCTTGGGTAAGTTCCTAACTCCCTTTTAAAGTGGGCTTAGGAACAGTACTTCACGAGGGCATTGTGAGGATCGAGTGGTCAACATGAACTCAACAGTGCCTCACACACAGTAAGGGCTTGCTTAGTGTTGATTCTACTCGCCACTCTTGATTAGCTTGTTTTATTGTTATCACTAAAAAGTATTGTCCTTGAGTGGGTGGTTGAAGCTCTCTGGGTCTGGGTTGCATGGTTTACACCTGAGACGTGTTTCTTGGCTCCATGATGTTCTTGCACACACTTTTTCTCTGCTAGAATGCCCTTCTGCCTGTGCCTGCTGAGCAAACTCCCTCCTCCTCCTGAAAGTCCCCTGTCAGCCATCACCTTCCCTGGAAGCCTTCCTAGGCCTTGTCAGGCAGGGTTAGGTGTCTTGGGCTTCCACGAGGCAGGCTTGTGGAAGGTCAGAAGGTCCCCCTCCTTCATTTCCACAGTTTATTTTTGCATTGCTCCCCTGACCCTTCCCTCCTTCCTTTACCTCCTCCAAGATTTTGCTCAAATATCACTTTTTACCTGAGATCATCTCTGACAACCCAATTTAAGATTACCCCCCAAGACAATCCTCATCTTTTCCTTTATTTTTTTTCTTATGCATGATTTTTATAGTCTTTCCCTTCACTAGAACGTCGGCTCCCTGATGAATTCAGATCTGTTTTGGTCACTGTTGCAACACTAGCATCTGGAAGAGTGATGCACTTTGGAGACAATATTTATCAAACAAATAAATGAGTGATATGGTTTCTTTTCTGCAGCATTCCATGTAGGTGTGGAAAGAT
This sequence comes from Geosciurus inauris, assembly GCA_004024805.1. NCBI lineage: Eukaryota > Metazoa > Chordata > Mammalia > Rodentia > Sciuridae > Geosciurus > Geosciurus inauris. The sequence goes on from PVHX01000151.1 coordinate 291,604, forward strand.
TGGTGAAGCCAGCTTGCTATTTGATGGTGCTATGATTGGGGACCCCAAGATCAGCTAAATCTCACCATGACAAAATCTCCCTTTTCCCCCTTACTCCCTTGAACGTTTACAGAGATAGTTCTCCCATGATGAGCTATCAACCCAAAGGCCAGATATGCTTTACCTTTTTAAAAAATTTGTTCTTTTTAGATAAATAGGACAGTAGAATGTATTTTGACATATTATACGTATTAAACGTCCCATTCTTGTGGAAGTTACATAATGTGGAGTTACACTGGTGATGTATTCACATATAAACATAGGAAAATTATGTCCAGTCATTCTACTGTCCTTCCTATTGCCATCTTCCCACCATTCCCTTCATTCCCCTTTGTCTAATACAATGAACTTCTCTTCTTCCCTCCAGACCCTCTTATCATGTGTTAGCATTCACATATCAGAGAACATTCAGCCTTTGGTTTTTGGGATTGGCTTATTTCACTTAGTATGATAGTCTCTAGTTCCATCTATTTACCAGCAAATGTCATAATTTCATTCTTCTTTATGGCTGAGTAATATTCCATTGTGTATACATACCACATTTTCTTTATCCATTCATCTGTTGAAGGGCAACTAGGATGGTTCCATAGCTTAGCTATTGTGAATTGAGCTACTGTAAAAAATTGATGTGCCTGCATCACTATAGTATGATGATTTTAAGTCATTTGAATATATGTTGAGGAGTGGGATAACTGGGTCAAATGGTGGTTCCATTCCAAGTTTTCTGTGGAATCTCCATACGGCTTTCCAGAATGGTTGCACCAATTTGCTGTTTCACCAGCAATGTATGAGTGTGCCTTTTCCTCCACATCCTCACCAGCATTTATTGTTACTTGTATTCTTGATAATTGCCAATCTGACTGGAGTGAGATGGAATCTCAGTGTAGTTTTAATTTGCATTTCATATATTTGTTGACTGATCATATTACTTCTCCTGGGACGTGCCTGTTCAGTTCCTTTGCCCATTTATTTATTGTATTACTTTTTGTTGTTGTTGTTGTTTTGGTGTTAAGTTTTTTGAGTTCTTTATACAGATATGCTTTACTTTAAACAAAGATTTTCACCTTAAGCCCCAACATCAACACCGGGGAGCTAAGTTGGACCACTGAGTTATGTCTTTCTCCTGAACTCGTTAGGACTACATTTCCCCAGACCACAGTGACCGCCAATGCTCAAATCCAGGTCTCACATCTTATTACTGTGATTCAAGGAAATACTAAACCAGTGCCAAGAAAAGTGGAAGGAGGAAGAGAGTGAGGGCTTTTTCCTATGCCCAGTGCTAAGCTGGTCCATTTGCCTGATAAGATTTCCAAGGAAGGGTGCTTAGACAAACAGCATCTCTTTTAGGATACTTTGCTTCATTTATTCATTCTATATTCCCCAGGATGGATTTACTTAATGAAGCTAATAACAATGTCAAATGGAAAAAAGAGAAAAGATATAAAAATATGTATGCGCCTATAGCTGCCTGTGTGTGTACATATATATGCACTGGATTGGAAGCCAGTCGAATGCTGCCAAGAGGCCTACTTATTCTTTAGGTTGTGTGTCAAAGCACCTGTGGTGGAGCCCACAGGAGACCTGGCAGGAAGAAATCACATGGAGATGGAGTGTTTATATCAAGCCTGAGCTGATCGAGTAGAACCTCCAACGTCTCTAGAATGGTGTCCACCTGATGAGTGGACACAGTGTGAAGGCAGCATGGCATTAGTTTTTTCCAGTTGGGGCTGAGGCCTAAGTTTGGAGATGAACTGATTTCCTTTCTTTTGGTCTTGAATTTCTGGCTGGGCCCAGGTTTTCTCACTAAGGATCGTAAGTTCACAGAGCCTCAGCCAGCAAATGCGTTCTTTCAAAAAATTCCTTGAGATGAATTAAGATTTATGTAGTCTTGGGGCTAGGGAAGATTTTGAAAGTCAGGACCACCCTAAAGACAAAAGTCATAAGGGAAAGGATTAAGAAAGTCATAACAATTTAATACATACTACTTATCAAATTATTGAAATTGCTTGTTTAAGAATTTTTCTGTATTGGTCTATAAGCTTTGGGGGAGTGCTATGTGTACTTTTTATCCTGTTATTTGACTGATCTCTGGCAGGTGGGGGAGGTACATTGTAAATAATACAAATAGTAATAATAATAATGGTAATAATAATAAAAATTAATTACTAATAAATAGCAATAAATGGAACAGGGAGCTTATTGTGCTCTCAGTACTTGCTCTAGTGATGGGAAATAATTTAATTAATAACAAGAATAGAAACTTTCTTTGGAATGGTCTCCATTCTTTCTTCCTTGTGTATGCCAGGATTAGTGGGAAAAGGTTCCATTGTGTATACATACAATGTATAAGTCTTAGAGTAGATTGGAAAAGTGGCCACAATATTTTGCATGTTGTCCCATCAGGAAATGGAGTGCATTTCAGGTTGGCTTTGTGACTCACTTTGGCCAATAAATAAATGACATTTCTAAGTCTGGGTCAAGAGACCTTGCAGCTTCTTGCTGTTCTTGAAACACTGAGCCTGCTGCCTTGTGACCAAACCCAGGCTAACCTGTCAGATGAAAAAAGACCCGAGGCTCAGTTGATCACTATTAGCCTCAGTTGACAGCCAGCCAACTTGCAGGAGCTGGGCTTCCTAGCTGACCCACAAATGACTGATCTCAGCCAATGCCAGCTGGAGGACCATCACCTATAGAATTTTAAGCTAAATAAGTGGTGGTGTTAAGGCATTGAGTTTTGGATGCTATGTTACAGAAATAGAAGACTAATAAAGATGTTCAGAGGGATATGCAGGACTAATTAGAAGGTGTTTCATCATATACCCTGCCAACAGAAACACAATGAAAATAACCAAACAAAGCTCACCAGGAATGTATTATGACTGTCACGATGTAGGAGCAACAGTTTCAAGAAACGTACTGTGCAGGTATTTCCTGGGGAAGCTATCCAAGGGAGATTGCTGAAGCCTGGTGAAGCTTCGTGGTGGTGGTCATGTGTTGGTGGTAATGGTTGTGAAGGTGCAGAAGTTTCTCCAGTTGTTAAGGTACTAGGGCCTTAACTCTTCTTCCTGGGCTCAAAAGGCCTTGCTTACTTATTCCTCTCATCTCAGTGCCATTGTAACTCGCATGCAAAAGAGGGTCCCCATTGCCTGTAGAAAAGTATTCAAACTTGGTCTCAGTAGTGTTTCACTTCCTCTCACCTCCTACCACCATGCCATACACATTAGGCCATGCAGACCAGTCCTGGTGGTCTATACACATCTCTTCCTTGTTTCTGTGTCTTCATACACACTCGCTCTACCTGACTCCCCTCTTCATCTGGCAAAACCCCACTTGTCCTTCAAAACACAATTATATAGATTTTATCTTCTTGAGAAACCTCTTTAATTGGATGACAATACTCAAGCTGTCTCTGAGCTCCCAGATCCTGATTACAGCTTCTGGCCTCATTCTGTGCAGACTCTCTTCTGCTATCTCCTTGTCTCCTCTCTTAAACTTGCCTCCTCTTCACTTGGAGAAACCCCATCTAAATCCTATTTGTAAGTCAAATTCCCAGCACATGACTTGTAATTGGGCAGGAACTCAATATATTCTTAGAATGAATAAATAAATGAAAAATGAAAACTAGTATTTGAACAGGGATTTGCATCCATTGTCTCATATTAGGTATTCTCATTATTCTTATTTTCTGAAAAAGGAAACTGAGGCTCAGAACAATTAAATGACTTGGATATTTCTTAGTGAGAGACAAAGAGGAGACAGATCTTCTGAATCCTCGAACTCGGAATGCATAATATTTGGATAGTCTTTCATTCATGAATTCATTACACAAATATTTATTTTGTGACCACTCTGTCAGTCTGCTCTTGCATTTCCCTATCTTTCCCACCATACTGCAAATCCTGATGATCACTCTTGCTTGCTCACAAGGGTTACTCTCCTTGGAAAGTCTACATTGAACCCAGGCTGGGTTAGGTACTTTATTTCTATTCCTACAAACTCCTGGATTTTTCTGTGATATTCCTGTCTTCTCATTGGGCTGTGAGCAATTTGAGGGTTCTGTAGACTCCCTCTGTAGTCCCTGTTCCCAGCACGTTCCTGTCTGGTTGGTGTGTAGTGAGGGGCCATGTGAATGAAGAGGTTAGGGGCTGGTCAGCAGAGGACAGATTATTAAGGGACTTCCTAAACCTGTGAAGAGACTTGGACTTTGTCCTGAAGGCAAAGAGAAGGGACAGGAAGGGCTTTAAGCAAGCAAAATGCCATTAGTTAAGGGATACAGTAATGTTCTTAAAAGAGCAAGAGAAGGGGCTGGGGTTGTGGCTCAGTGGTAGAGCACTTGCCTCACACATGTGAGGCACTGGGTTCGATCCTCAGCACCACATACAAAATACATAAATAAATAAAATAAAGGTTTAAACAATAAACAACAAATATTTTAACAGCAAAAAAAAAAAAAGAGAGAGAGAGAGAGAGCAAGAGAAGGAATATCCAGAGCGGCTCAGGAAATCAGCACACATAGGACCTTCTAGCCTGCAACGCTGGTGCTCCACACAGCTCTCCTTAGATGCCCACCCCCCATTTCATGTGCTTTCAGTGGTGCCCATGGCTCTTCTTCAGGGGATTGTCCTTAAGGTAGTGGACACTAGCCCACTAGCACAGGCAGCCAGAAATATCTGGGAGTTTTCCAACGATTGACAGGTTGTTGGAGGGGAAAGTGAAAACCCAGCTTCCTTGTCTTGAATTGGGATGATTTGCACTCCAGAGTCCCCTTCAGGATCATATTTAAATCCTTTTTCAGTGGGACTTTTGCCTGAGGTCACAATTTTGTTTGGCTCCTTCCCCTTCCTGTCCTTCCCTCTCAACTCCCCAGTGGTTTCTCTTGGAAATATTTCCTTAACACATCACTTGCTTATGAATCTCCACCTTAGGGTCTGCTCTCAAGAAGCCAATCTGAGATGTGGAGACCTACAATGACATATGGATGGGATAGAGCTGTGCTCATGCCCCAAAGCAATGTCCTACTATCCCTTCCACACACAGGGGACCAATGCTCCTACCTTCTAGGACCCCTGTAAGGATTGATAAATCCTATGAAGTTGAGCTGAACTTGTTATGTCTCCTTTGTCCATAAAAGATTTGTGGTAATCCTCCCTACTTCCAGAGTCCTTACATTAGTTCTTTCACTGGGCCTTCTAAACGTCCTGTAATATAGAAAGGGCAGCAGCCAGTCTCATTTAATATGAAGAAACTAAAGCTTGGAGGGGCTGAATGTTTTGCCTGAGTTCATACAGCATGTTCCTGGTTTCTTTGACTTTACTGTCCGAATTTTTCCCATCATGTTGCTCCTCTGTGGGCTAAATTGGGGAAAAGTTTCATACCTTTGTGTTACAAAATGAAGATGAGTATACAGGAAGTAAACACATCTCTGCATAGAAATCCAGTGTATCCAACCAAAGAGACAAAAGCAGGTGGGAGCTGGTGTCAGGTCCAGACAGGTTGCCAGGAAATGATGGGAAGTATTAAGATCTAAGAAATCTATGTGCTCTCTAGGAACTTGTTGTCCAGAGGAAAAGCCGGTATTCCTCCAAACAAACATTACAGAGTAGACTTTGATCCATGTGATATGTCTATCAGCTCACAAGTGATTCAGTTCAGACCACCTTCTTGCTATTTAAACAACCCCTGCACACGTTTGCCTCTCTGCTTCACCAGTCTCAGCCTCATGCCTTGACCAGACCTTGAGTATTACCAGGACTTTGCTGCCCCTGATCTGGCACAGAGTGGGCTGCTGACCAGGGATGGTTTGCTAAATGACCACACCCTGATAAGGATGTGTTCACCAGGTTGCACTGGGGGAGGAACAGGAATCAATAAGATCCAATAGCAGACAAACTTCTCAATTTCCTCACCTTTGCCGTCTCTGTGATCAAAGAGAAGATTTGTCTTTTTACGGGCAACAGACTCTGGGGTAGCAGAATCTTCTTTTCCTAAACCAAGAGTCTGACAGAAGTGGGAGAACAGTCAAGAACTCGAGGGCAAAGAAAGCGGGAAGCAGAACTTTGCCTTCCCAGGCAGAAAATTAATTATAAAATCAGATTGTGTTACCAGAATTGTTTATATCTGTGTTTTAAGGAATTTGCCATCTTCTGAATCTAATAGATGGAGCAGTCAGAGCTTGACTGCTACAACAGTTTTTAATTTGTTTGGAAATTAGTCCAAATAATGAAGAAATGCTTTTCAATACAACATGAAGGCAATACAATTGGCACGTCTTCTTTCAAACAACGTCAACAACACAGTTCTCAATGTTGAATAATTAAAGAAATGTGTCTGTCAGAAACAGGTTGTGCACCTCTGGTTTAGAGGAATGGCACTTTTAAGGGTGTAATAATACCTACCAAGACTTCATACTTGAGCACTTTAGCGTCTGTATCATTTTTGCCTTTCAAAATAGGCCTGGAAGTCTGTCAGGGACCTTACCTTCCATTTCGGACTTCAGAAAGACAGCTCAGGAGAATTCAGTCACATGCCCTGGGGATACAGCTGAGCTGGTGCTCTCTGCACTGCTACGATGCTACCCTGGGTTTGTTAAACTAGAGGGTTTCTGCCCTTACAAGAAACAGGTAAATGTCTTTACCAGGAAACTTGTGGGTTTGGGGGCAAATCAGTTTGCAGTGTTAGTGATGATTGATCATATAGACCAAGTTCATACATTATAGCCTTATGGCCCATTTTCACATAGAATTAAAATGTTAATAGCATTTTACCACCCACAATCCTCTGTGTGATCTTGTACATAGTGTTTTTTCTCTCTAGCCTCAGTTTTCTCCTCAGCAAATGGGGGTAATATCTACCTCACCAATTGGTATGAAAATTAAAGACATTGTTAGTATGTTAACAAGTAGTTGTGAATTAGTTAACTAGTAGTGGTGAAGTATAAAACCAAGGTGTCATTAGGGCACCTATGACCATGCTAGAGATCCTAGAAATCTCCAAACTGCTTTCTGTGTCCATCTTAAAGGTGAGATGTGATCCTGAGCTTCCAGAAGCCACAAAATGATCTTCTTTAATGGGCTCTTGAGCTTTGAGAGGTTGCATCTTTAAGTTTGGGAAAACTTCTCAAATGAACCATTCTTGGCCCCCTGTATCTTCTTCCACTGGGACATGTCAGTGGGTTGATAATGGTCTGTTGGGGGCAGGCTTACTTATTGAAGCTGAATTTTTTTCTTTAAAGAGATAGGGTCTGGCCCCAAACCCCTGGTCCCTAATGATCCTCCCATTCCAGCCACCTGAATAGCTGGAACTAAAGCTTCCTGAATTTTAATCCCCACCCCACCCCCACACCCGCAAGTCCTGAGAGGTGGACCAGATTTCAGAAAGCAAAGCATTTGGAAAGTCTTCCCAGGAGAAGCAGCAGCTCAAGCAAAGATGCAGAGATGCAGGGTGGGGGAAAGGGGAAGATGGGGAGAAGGCCAGGTTGGACTAAGGAAGTCTACTTGTGACAATCAGGAGCCATTGAAGAGTTTGGAGAGGAAGAATGGCATCTCCTGATTTTCTGTAGGCACTTTACTCATGTCAGTCATTTAACCCCATAAGGTAGGTATCATTATGCTCATTTTACAACTAAAAAACTGAAATTCAGATAGGAAGAAGGAACTTGCTATAGTCACACAGCCAGGAAGGGTGAAAGCCAAGACTTGAGGCCAGTTCTAAATAATTCCAAAGTCTTTGCTCTCAGCACAACTTACTGCCTCCCAACACAAAACAAGTTCTGTTCAAGTGGGCAAATGTGAAATCAATTTCCTGGGGGTGGGGCCTTGAGGGTCTGGGCCAAGGGGAGACAAGAACTGCTATCTCCAAGTTTCCTCTGATCCTGAGGAGGCTCAGAGGTCTTCAGTCCTAAGTGTGTGTGGCAGAATCTTCCCTTCCTTCCTTTCCCTCATCTCACTCCTGCTGCTCTACAGGCCTCCCTCCCCCTCTAGCCCATTATCCAGGCTTCTATGGCCCTCCAAGACATCTAAGGACAGTTCCTTTGAGTGGCTGTCCTGATAAATGATTTGCATGCACAGCACACAGCTGAGCAATGGTAGAGCTGAGCTGTAATCCAGGAAGTTAGAGCTTTTTACATTGTACTGTTCTCCTGCCTAGCACAATGCCTAAGACATAGTAAACGCTCAATCAATAATGTCTCTTTCTCTTTCCTGCAGAAGCCAATGTCCATCTCTTTGGAGGTTCAGAGTTTTAGAGCCTGAAGGTGTATTCACCCTCTCTTCCCTTCGGAAGCAGCTCTTGTCACTGGTCAGATTTCGGCCTTTTCTGGACTTGGCCTTCTCCATATCTGCCTCTTAGGCTGAGGAGGCTGTGTCAAAGGGTCTGGCCCTGATAGAAAGAGGTTGGCCTGGTCTCAGATCGAGCAGCCTCTCTGAAGTCTGGGCCCTGGCTGCTTTGCATGCGGGATGAGGGCTCCTCTGGTCAATTTGCTTTCACTAATGTCAGGCCCCTGCAGCGCGGTCGTCAGTTGCATAGCAACTGGCCGAGCAGCGCAGCAGAGGTGGCCATGCATAAAAGATGACACATGATGGTGGGGCGCGGGGTGACGATTTGCAAATTTAGATACAGTCACAGCAGGAAAATGAACTGGGCACTCAGACAGGCATGGGGGTGGGTGGCTTTTTTTCTCCTCCCACCTCATCCAGAAAGCCAAATTCCTACTGTATTGAGAGAGGTGTGTATGTGTGTATGGGAACCAAGTGGAAATGGGGGAGGCTTGACGCCAGCCCCTAGGAAAACAGGAGGTAGGCTGGTGGGGGCTAAAAGGGGCCAAGGAAAGAAATGAGTTTGGACAGAAATTCTAACATAGACAGGCTGAGGCTTGGGGCATGCTGAGGACCCTTCTCAGGTGGACTGGCTCCTCTAAGGATTCTTCCACCTTGGTAAAAGGCTGATGAATGCAACAGCTCTGAACATTCCTCTTATGCCAAAGTGTCTTCTCTGAGCTACTCCTGACAACTGCAGAGAAATGAGGTGTGCTGGGCTTGGAGTCCCCAGGCCTGGATTAAAGTCTTAGTTCTGCCATTTCCTGATACTTTGACAGGTGACTTTAAGTCACATCTAATTCAATCCATCCAATACCAATTGAGCACCTACTATGAACTAGGTGCTAGGGATGGAAGAATACAAAATACAGTTTCCACCCTTGAGGAACCTCAGTGTGGTAGAAAAAATAGAAGTCTGAAGATTGGCCTCTGATGCACTGAGAGAAGAGATAGATGGACTGGGGAGGAGGTGACCGTCTGTTCTGAGTTTTAAAATTTTTATTTATATATTTATTTATTGGAAATGGAACTCAGGGGTGTTTTTTTCCACTGAGCTACATCTACAGGCCTTTTAAATTTTTTTTTTTTTTTTAATTTTAAGACAGGGTCTTGCTAAGTTGCTTAGGCTAGACTTGAACTTGTGATCCTCTTGCCTTAGTCTTCCAAGTCACTGGGATTATAGGTATGTCCATTGCATCTGGTGCTCTAGGACTGGCCTGGAAAGCAAGGAATGGAGAGATAGATCCCAAGTGAAAGAAAAAAATGTGGGCAAAGGTGTATGGGTGAGAACTTGCCTGTGCTCTCACAGGAGGTGAAGGGAGCCTGAAGGTGTTTGATGGGGTCAGAAGGTAAAATATAGAACCTCAATTTCAGTAAGAACATGTCTGATAATCTCCAAAGGCCATCATGAATGTGAGATTTATCTTCCTACCCACACCTAACATAGATGGGCTGAGGCTTGGGGCACGTTGAGGACATATCAAGAAACAAAAAAGTAGCAAAACATACAATTATTGGTGGCTCCCTGGAAGGGCCTGGAAATCTATCTGACCCAAATCCCTTATTTTAGACAGAAGGAAGCAGGCTCAGGAAGGGGAGGGGCTGGCAGGAACCCCCATTGACCTAGGTGGGAACAGAGGAAGAAAGGGGACAGCAGTGAGGGGGCAGTGGGGAGGCTTCTGAGGTGATAGGGACATGATGGCCTCATGAAGAGCCAGGCTTCCTCAGGAAGAGCTGGTCTGGGAGATAACTCCAGTGCAAATATCATTTGCAGTTGTAAGCAGCATGAGGGTAGGGCTTTTGGTCTTATTTGATAAAACGGTGCTCAGTATAGGTAGGTCCTTGTCCACTCGCTGCTGGATGAATTAATTCTAATTTGATTAGGCTCTGACAACCATTATTTTATTTGCTTCTCTATAAATCTCTGAGGTGGGTATTTTATTCCCATTTTTTCCGATTAGGAAACCTCAGAGTAGAACAGAAACTTGCCCAAAATTACACTCAGCATCAGCTCTTACGCATTTTCTGATTAGTGTTGTCATGTCCTCGTGCCTCCATACCCAGAACTTTTGTCCTGGAGTGAACTGGGGGTAACTGTGACAATGGCAATAGGGAAAATCACTGATGTTGGGAGTTCATCCCATAAAGGTGTATTTCCTCCCATAAAGGGGGCCACCAATGAGTAATGAAAGTGTCTGGGGGGAGAAGATGTAATCTGACTGGAAACTTGGCTTAGGGCCTCCCTGCATAGGATCATATACCAAAACGGGACCTCTGATCAGACAAAGTAGCTTCTCTCAGGCTCCATCATACCTTTTTATTATTCTTGAGAACCATGCAGGAGTTCAAATCCTGGCTCTGCCACTTATTTGCAAGATGACCTTGAGCAACTCATTTATCTGTATTTCTTAAGTTTTCTTCTCTGTAAAATAAGACACTTATAGCATCTACCTATGGAGTACTGTGTTGTGAAAACTGAATAAATTAATACATGTAAAGTGCTTAAAACAGTGCCTGGCATATGCTATGTGCTGAGTAAAGGTTAAATGTAATACTGAAAATACAAATTATTTTTGGAGCAGAGAAGAGGAACACAAATCAGGTTAGGATAGGAGTTTGAAGATGGAAATTGGGGAAAGGACTCCTAAAGGACTTGATAACATGAGTTGAGTCTAGAAAGAAGTAGGACTTAGCCAGTTCAAGACAGAGAGGGCAGGTGTTCCAGACAGGGGGAAGAGCAGGTGTGAAACTTCAAAGGTTCCAACCCTTTATTTAGCAGATGAGGAATTATTTGTGCAAAAAAGGTAACTTCTTTCTTGAAGGCCATGCAGCAAGCAGTGACAGAGCCAGGCTGGTCTTTAGGACTAAGGCTTGAGGGGAGAGGAAACCTCTGGGTACCTCAGGGGACAGAGCTGCTGATGAACATGGTTTTGTATCCTCTCAGCTAGGGCTCTGTGTGGAGGGCACAAAGCAGGGGAAAGATGGAGAGATAAGGCAGGACTTCTCCAGTCTCTAGAGAATCAGAGAGGAAGCTGGGTTCTGCTAGATCTTTGAGCTTCCATCTGGCAAGAGAGAGCAGAAACACTGGATGGGGGCCTAGCACTTTGAGTCCCTAGTAGTTGAGGGGTTTATTGAACTATCAAAGGAAACCAGTCAAGTCAGGGCCTCTGGGAAGGATGTGTCAAGACTCTGTCCAAGGTAGCACATACCTGTTCTCTTTCAGACCTGAGGAGGTACCTTCACAGCACACACCCCAGGGCAAGGCCTTGTGAATTTCCAATTGTCTTTGTACCTTTAGGTGCTCTGGCACCTGTGAGGGGCTGGATAAGGATACTTGACTGACTTGAGGCTAAAGATGTTGGTCCTGGAGTGCGAGACAGACTTACTCTTATGGGAGGGCTCTGGTTGCTTATGAGATGTGAGTCATGGAGCCAAGTGGCCTGCAAGCTTCTTGGGGCCAATTGCTGCAGTTGAGAGAAATGTACCAGGGGCCTGAAGATCTCGGATCCTTGCTCTGCTTCCTCCTGGGTGTCTGACCTTGGCCACGTTACTTAACCTTCTTCCCTTTCCTCATCAGTTAAATGTGGGTAGTAATAGCACCAACCTCAGGATTATTCAGAAGGCTAAATGAGGCTGTGCATGTAAAACACTTAGTAGATGAACAACCTGACTCAATGCTCAGCCAGTGGAAACTATTTAGTAGGTTCTCAGGTTTAACTCACACTCCAACCCAAATTTGCAAAAAGAATGTACTGTTTTCTAATGATAATTGGTCTTCCTTCTGAGCCTCCTTGCTCCCTCCCCCAACTAGTTCAGTGGGGAAAGCATTGCTTTCAGTTCTGACCAGGATATAATTCTGGCTGTTTTGTTTTTGTTTTTGTTTTTTTAAACTGTCACAGGCTACATATTACTTCATCTTTGTCTTGGAATTCCTTCTGGAAGATTCTCTACATTAGTCAGACTGGGCAAAGCTCATTTACTTGGAGAAGTAAAAGAGATAGCACCTTCCAATTTCCCAAAAGTTGCCTTTGCTACTCTTTGATTATTGTAATGACAATGCAGGGGCCACTACCCATTCCAGGTTGAGGTTAGGATTGCCACTTGCCTTACACCCTGAGACTAGAATAAGGCCTGGGCTACACAGGACAGAACTGCTGTGGTGGTCCCACCTGCAGAGACAGCTGGTCCCAGAAGCCCTTGGCAGAGCACCCTTGGTTCTGCACCAGCCTCATGTGCACCCACCACTGCCGTGCCTTGTGCCAAGGGAACCTGCTACCTCCTCAGATCCCAGCCACCTCATCTCAATAGAGAGCAGTCCCTGTGTGATTCTCAGAGCTCTATTCAAAGACTTCTGCCAAGGACAGTTAACAAAGGAAAGAGCAGCCCCATTGGTTTGTGTTATATTTCTTTATTTCAAATAATAAATTAAAAAAGCAAGACTCAGGAAAACCACTCCCTTTTCTCCTTCTGGAAACTTCTCTGGATCAGCCTCTATGTGTTTCTTCCCCTTCATCCATAGATCTGGACTAATAGTCAGATGAACAACAGTAGGGGGCCTTGCAGGAATGGCTTGGAGGGGGTCACTCACAGGTGGCCCTGGGGAGTTAATCTGCAGCTACTCAGACTCCCATCTGAATAATGCTTCTGGTCATATGTCTGAAGATACAGCCTCTGGAGGAACTCTGGGCCACTCTGATCCACCAAAGGACAGAAGGACCCGCCCATGATTTTAGATCGTTTGAAAGTCACTATACCTCTCTGTGTCTCAGTTTCTTCTTTCTAAAATGAGGATAATGCTAGACCACATAGATTATTTTATAAATTAAATATATTAAATGAATTAAATTTCTAAAATGCTTTCAGAACAGCCCCTGACACATAGCACATGCTATGTAAATGTTTGTTAAATAAATAAAATGCAAAGTTGACAGAACTAAAAAGCACTGACTCACAGAGTGAGAAAGTGCTTCCATTGCACTTCTCTTTGAATCTGTCTGATTACATCAAGAGGTGCACATACCTTGGTTTTGCACTAGTATGTCTTGAGTTCTTCTCTGACTTTTGCTTTTTTCCCCAAGCAGAAGCAGCCTTCAGATTTAGATTCTTTGGCAGGCAAGGGATGCTCTAGACTAATTTAGTAATTTTGTTTTGTTTTCAATGTAATTACATTTACATTTACTTTTTCTTCATTCTATGCAATAGTGGTTTTCCTTTTGAAAAAAAAAATTTTTAGTTGTCAATGGACCTTTATTTTATTTATTTATATGTGGTGCTGAGAATAGAACCCAGTGCCTCACATATGCTAGGCAAGTGCTCTACCACTGGGTCACAATCCCAGCCCTGTGGTTTTCCTTTTATGATAGTGAAACATAATTCATCTAAGATACAAAGTGAATGAATTTAAAGAAAAATATAAAGCCAATAATGGTACTGGTGACTTATGGACATGGCAAAATAGTGATCCTAGGAAGTGAATCCCAGAAGTTAGGAAAACACAGCAATGGAAATCCCGTGTGTTTGTGTGTATGTGTGTGTATACATAATTCCCAAAGAGAAGACCCCTTGGAGGGCTTGGGGCATCAATTTTCATATTTTCTTTAGGGAGTGTCTCTCCCTGCCTGTGTCCCACATGGGCTCAGCCTGGCAGAAGCCACCATCATGTGCACAGTGCATGTGACTCAGCTCTCTAGACATGCCCCAGGCTGGTGCCTCTTAAGGATCTGCCGCTGTTGAGGTCTCTCTCCCCTCACCCTTTCTCTCCCTCTTTTAATCTTCCTGCCTGGCAGAGTGGCTGTGAATTACCACATTAATTTCTAAATCAAGCCAAGTTCCATAGTAACAGAATGGCTTCCATCCAGACCTGAAAAGATTCATTAGGAAGTTGATTCGCTAAGTGCCCTCAACTTACTCCTTCAAAAGAACAGCTGCATTTACCCAAGTAGCTGTGATCCTGGTGCCAGGACGGCTGGAAGGAACCCTTGAGCAGATAGGTGGGCAAGTTGGGGAATTACTGGAGCAGTGGAATACCAGTAAGCTTGGAAAAGAGATCAGAAATCTAGGTTTATCAGTGAGGGGGGATGCTGTCCCCCTTGAGAATGCCTGGATGCCTACTCTATTTGCTCAATCTGTGAGTAGACTTGATAAACCTGTTGGGAGAGGTGACGGGAATGATTTAGGCCTGCCTGTCAGGAGCCAGGATGCTGGGATTTTGGCTCTGGGGGCAAAAAGTGAAGAACACAGGCCACTTCAACCTTTTTATGACAAGGAAAGGATTGAGAAGTCAGGGAGCCTATTTCATGTTTAAAAGTGTCCTATAAAATGCTTATTTATAAGGTTCAAGTAATTTTCAATTGTCAAATAAATTGTCCCCAATAGGGTACTGTTTGGAAACTTCCATATTCTCATGCATAGAATAGAGACAAGAGTACCTTCTCACAGGGTTACTGTGAGGCCCCAGTGAGATAATACATGTAGAGTACTTAGTGCGATGCGTGGCATGAACTTAGTTCTCTGTATTGATGATGATGATGATGATGATGATGATGAAGAAGAAGAAGTGACGATTCAGTGTCCATATTTCTGTAAACAGCACCAATATCTGCCTATTCACCCATCCTTCCCTCCCTTAGTACTCTCTCATTCAGCACGTGAGCAGATTTGGAAGGTGCCCCTTCCTGAGCATTTTTCTATTTCACCTCCTTCCTTCTTACCTCTGTCCTGATGAGGTTGTTGTTACCTCTCATTTGGATACCTGGGGCAGCACATCCTAACTGATATGTTTTTCCTGGCCAAAGCTGAGGGGGCAAGTGGAACAATTTCTCCTCCTTCCTCTCTTCCTCTGCTCTAAGCAGATGTGGTTAAGGTTGAGGCTCTGGGGTGGTTATAGCCTGGGGAGAGACACCTGCTAATCTAATCAGGACCCACTTCTCCCTAACTGTGTGACTCTGGATAAGGACTTGACTCCTCTTAGGTGTTTCCTTATTTGTAAAACAGTGATGTTTCTTCTCCTCATAAAAAGTATCGGTTAAGTGGCTCTATTCATTTTCCTGGGCCTTGGACTGAGTCCTGAGTCCCAGAGCTGAGTAAGATGCAGGCCCTGCTCTCCAGATGCTCATCCCACGTGGGAGAGATAGATATCTGAAGGGACCCCATAACTCAAGGTACCAGAGCTGAGTGAAGGGAGCTCACCAGGAAGGCTTCCTGGCAGGCCTGGCCATATGACACCGCAGGACAGGAATTGCACATGAGCAAAGATACTTAAAACTGTTCCAAACCACCCTGATGCCAAGACTCTGAGCCCAAGGTTCCTTCAGAAATCTGATTAGTATGTAGAAAGAAGTTCATGGCTCAGCCTACATATCTGTGAGATCTTCCTGGGAGAAAGGACTTCATAACTTTTTTTAAAATTTATTTTTTAATTTGTTCTAACTTGTTATACATGACAATAGAATGCATTTTGAAACATACATAAATGGAGTATAACTTCTCATTCTTCTGGTTGTACATGATGTAGAATTACACAAGTCATGTAATCATATATGTACATAAGGTAATAATGTAGAAACTTTTTTTTAATTTGAGAAAATATATTGAGAAGACATTGTTTTTTTGTCTCCACATACTTTATATAATTTAACAGTGAGAAAGATAATAATAATAGCTGAAGATTCTAGAACACCTACTATTTGCCAAGCTCTAAGTGCTTTTTGTGTATTATCTGTTTGACCCTTAAATATCCCATGAGGTTTAGAGAACAGTTGTTTCCCCATTTTATTGATGAAATGGGGGCTCAGAGAAGTCACTCAGCTCAGGGTCACATAACTAGGAAGTTGGGTCTGCCTAAATCCACAGTCTCAACTTGTTACCACTGTACTACATCTCCTGGCACCAGGCAATACTGTTTGCAGATAAGAAAATCAGAGCTCAGCAAGACGGTGATGGGTGATCGTTTTGGAATGGATTTGTGGGGCAGTGGTACAGAACTTAAGGATTTCCTGGGGGAAATTGAGGGAATGGCAGTTCAGGAGGGCCAGCCTTCCAGGAAGAGCACCAAGGTGCCACCAATCCTGGAAGAGACTTCTTTGACAGTGCCTAGTTTGGGGGCAGCAATTTCCCAACAGTTTCCTGTCTGTGTGGAAACAGCTTCAGGCCAGTGAGCAGCCCCCGCAGTAGCTAACCAAAGGTAAATTCCTCCAAAAGGCATTTGTATTTGCATTTCATATCCCTGCAGTCTGTGGTGGGGAGGGCAACCTCATTTTAATTTGGCAGAAATTAATAAGTCTGAGCAGAGAGACATCACACATCGGGCTGAACATGGCACTGTCACCCCTTCTAATTTGTTAGACAATACAGCCCTGCCACAGCTTCCAGTGTCGATGAGGAAAAATAAACACATGTATATTAATGACTTTAAAAGATTTCCGTTTATCCAAGCGTGTCTCTTTCTTTTTATTCAGCATATCATCAGATCAATAATTAATCCCCATACATTTTAATAACTGGAGTTTTCACTTACAATTGTTTTTCATAATTTTGCATTTATGTTTGACAAGTTCAGGAACTTGTTCAGTTTGAAAAAGGGAGAAAGAAAGTCAGGGATGGTTTCTTCTTGTGCTGCGGTGTCCCAAATCTAAAAGAGCAGTGGAGATGTGAGGTCTTACACATCATAGAAAGAGGATAAGGAACTTGATCAGATATCAAGTGTGGGAGGATTCTTGCTAAATTGAGTTATACAGAATTGGACTAGTCAGGCCACAGGCAAGACAGGACCAAGATCAGGCTCACAGGAGCTTGATTAAAGTTTGATCATAGAGAGAGTCTTAGACAATATTGTTAGGCATTGTTACTGAAAAGAAAACCTTTAATTTTTGAAAGTTAAATCAACCTTTTTTTTTACTGGAAAAGCTAACTGTAGCCCCACAGTCTTCTGAGTTTTTATGTCCTTCAGGAAAGGCCACTGTCACAGTGGTGGTAGGAGGGACCTGGTATTCACTGATGCCTGCTTTATATCAGGTGTTTTCTGTATTGCCATCCCATCCATGATGGCCTTGTCCAACAGGTATCATCATCCCATTTTACAGAAGCGCATCCACATATCAGCCTGGGCCCATAACTGAGAAGCCTCTGAGCTGCAGCTTGCATGGCTCAGGTGTCTGGGCTCCCTTCACTCTGCCTTCCTACTTTTGCCATTTCATGGTGCTCCTTTCCACTCTTCTGTTACAACACAGCACATGAGCAATTCTTCCAGGAAGCCTTCCCTGGATCCATGGATTTCCTCTCTGGCCTCTGTCCCTACACGTCCCACTCTCATGGCACTATCCTACACCATGGGTGTGTGTGGCAATGTTCCCGTATGCACCAGTGGGCTGTCATCATCTGTTTACACAACATCTCCCCCATTTGTCTCTGGGCTCCTTAGGGTGAGGTCTCCACTTTATTCATCTTTGTGTTTTCAGGCCTGGAAAATAAATATCTGTGGGAAAAAGGAAGGGAGGGAAGGAAGGAGAGATGCAGGGAAAGAAGAATGAATTCTATTAAAATAAATTGAGCAGATTCTAAAGTTTTAGTTTTTCTCAACACAACATATTCAGGCTGAATGGATAAGCACCATTTCTCTTTTCCCATCTTCTTATTTTTTTATGAATGTGAAAGTTTATTTATTATTAAAGGCATATTATTATTTTAAAATGAACTAGGTGCTCTGAGCAAGGTGAAGAAGGCTACAACACGGTCTTTATATTCTTAGATCTTATAATGGAGCTTGAGAGACACACTGGTTATGTTAACTAAATAAGGAGCTTATGATTCAGAAGGGGGAGAGTGGGAGACTTAGTTATTAAGAATCTGTGACAGGCTAAGAGCTGAGTTATGTGCTTCACATCTATCGTCTCATCCGATCCTCACACTGGTGCTGTGAGCACAGCTGCCCTTGTTTTATTAAAAAGGAGACTGAGGCTCAGGTTGGGAGGACAGTAGAGCAAGCAGGTAGGAAATATGGACTCAGGTTTGTCAAATGACCAAAGCTTGTTCTCAAATTAACTGATTAGTGAACATAAATTATGTGGGTTGCTAATAGGTTGTAGAGGCAGGAAGAAGATATTCAGTTGATCTCTTTTTTTGGCAATATTGGGGATCAAACTCAGGGCCCTGAGTATGCTAGGCAAGCTCTCAACCACTGAACCACACCCTAGCTACTCTGTTGATCTTGCATCTTCTAGCCTGCTTAGCTGCCAGTCTCAAGACTGTCTTGTGTTTTCAGGCCCGAGCCATCTTAAAACTGGCAGAATGGCTTTGGGGTTCAGCCTCAATAGTGAATGGGCTCTGGAATTAGGCTCAAAGCCCAACTTGACACACTGGATGCCTGTCGGGAGCCCTGTGACTTGCATTCTCCTTTCTTGGTGTTAGCCCCATAGATACTTGTCCCTGATGGATCTGCAATGTCCTACAGAGGCTTCAGCCTTACTGCTAGGAAGCCATAACTGCTCTTAGGTCTAGAGAAGTGAAAGGGAGGAGTGTGGAGGCTGCACTCCCAGGAACATTCCTCAAATATGGCTTTTATTTTCTTCCTATCTTCTTTTGGCCCATGTATATTTTCCAACTGCAGAACCAGACTGGAGCCCAGCTGGCCTGGGAGCCTGCAAAGTGTAGCTATCAGGTTTCTAGCCTTGATGGTACACGGAGGACCAATCAACCACATCCAGCACTAGATGGAAAAATAGAATCATATGGCTTTGGGTTCAAATCTTGGCTTTGTCTTAATGAGTCTTTAGGAAAATTAATTCCCTCTGTCTCAATTTTTCTCAACTATAAAATGGAAATAATGATGGTACTTTTTTATAGGAGTGCTGTGAGGCTTCATTGAGATTATATATATGAAGTGTTTAACACAGTCCCTATCCATAGTAAGTTATCTATTGGCAACATCAGGGTATTTCAATCCAGTTCCCTTTCATATAAACACAATCTTTTGTTTCATATAAACAATCTTTTGTTTCTTGAACTTCTCATCTCTCTTCCTAACCATCACAATTAGTGCTCAGTTTCACTGCCTGTGAGGGTTTTTTAAAAAAGACCTAAATCCTCTGAAGACATTGCACCTCTGCAGAACACTTTTCCACCTACACTCCCAGAAGTGGGATCCTACCCATGTTGTGCTTTCCCTCATCTCTTTATCTTTCTCTCTTGTGATTCCAAGGAGGAGACAGACCTAGAGATATTGGAGGTTTGGGTAACCCACCTTCTTCTCTCCTCCACCTCCTGTTTCCAGTACCCTATTGTGGGAATGGGAGGGCAGGAATGCTTGGGTGGTGCACAGCTCTCTCAGCATGTTTTCTGGGTGCCCACGAATGATGGGCACACAGCCAGGCAGCCACTGCCAAGCCTATCCAGTCTGGAGTCGACTCACGAGACTCACGCACTAGGAGGGGGTTGGCAGCAGGAAGAAGATGGTGTGAGAAAAAGAACATCTCATGCTCCCCTTGCCCACGCACGAGCCGCTCCTGGAGAAATTGGATCCAGCCACTTTATTCTGCTTTCTGGCTCTTCAAATGAAATATTGAGCTGGTTCCAATTCAATCCCATTTCACATGGGTTTATCAAGTATTCACACAGATGGGTCAGGCCCAGGGACTGGCCTGGAGGAGATCACAGTCTGCAGAGGCAGATATGGAATAGCAAAAACAACTCTGTTGAGTCAGTGGTATGTCAAGGAGTCACAGGAGGTGTAGGGATACAGAAAAGGGGCCCCTAATTGTGTCTGGGGACCTGGGAAGACATCTAGAAGAAGTAGCTACTGATCCAAGACTTGAAAGGAGCAGAGGAGCTGGTTTGATGGGGGATTTGGAGATGGTGATTTGGGAGGAAGGATCAGATGTTCAAACGCCATTTGGGGAACTGAGAAAGGCTCATGTAACTGACACACAGGGCAAAAGCAACTTGGTAAATGCTGAGGCTGTGAAGGACAGGAAAAAGCTGAATCATGCAGGGACTTGTGAGTTATTTCTGAATCTGAACTTCATCTTGGGGACAATGGATAGTCCTTAATGGTTTTTTAAACCAAAATGTAACTTGCTAGATCCATGGTTCAGAAAGGACATTCTGGGCCTAAAAAGAAATCAGAGAGGACTCAACAGAAGAAAGCCCCTGAGGAGGGGACTGTTGCTTTGCCACTTCTGGGAAGAAATGGTGGTGGCCTTGACTGGGGCAGTGGCATAACCAGTGGAGAGAAGGGCATGTTTATTCATGAGATACTTAGGAAGCAGAAGCAACCAATGCAATAATAGTAGTTACAATGGGTAGCAAAAAGTTGGCCATATGCCAAGTGCCATTCTAAGTGCTTGCCATATAATTAATTTAGTTCTTGCAATAACCCTAAACAGGCTCAGAAACCCATTCAAGTTATATACCTAGTAAGTGGTGGCATCAGGATTTGAACTCTTGGAGTTGAGTTCCAGAATCCAGGCTCTCAACCTTGCACTACACTACTACACTGCCTCTTTAGGTCACAGTGCTTAGTGGCTGATTAAGTGTGGGGATGGGCAGGGAAGAGTCTAGCATGATTCAATCAGGGCAGGGGCAAAGTTGAGGAAGTTGAAGGAAGCATAGCTGCTCACCTCTGCAGCTGGGCTCAGATCCCATTTTCTTTCTGGACCCAGGCTTTTGTCCTCATCTTTCCTGGTTCCTGTGGAAGGCTTGACACTGTTCGGGACCATCAGCTCCTGCCAATTCCTGGGAGTTTAGGTTAGCAAACATTTTCTCCCAAGGGGTTCTGAGAACACAAGTATACTTCAGACATGTTCCCTGTCATTGACAGTCACGGTGGGGGCATACCTGCTTCCTCTTTCTACCACCCGCAACATGCCCCGTTGTTTAGTATCTCCTATACTATCCATGCTGAAGAATCTTTTATATTTCCATTTCCAATATGCTACAGACCAATTTTTTGTAGAATACAGTAAACATGACTTAGCAATGCCAAACTTCTGTAAAGGTTTCTATGTCCTTGTTTCCCCCTTTCCCTTTTGTACTTATCTGGCTGTGGACTGGTTACAATTCATGGATCAGCCCCAGATTGAAGATCACTCTGTTGAGCACTGCTCAAGCCTCTCTCTCCAATTTCACCATCACCACTCTGGACTAAGCCATCAAAATCACTTTCCTGGACATCTGCTGTAGTCTCCTAAATGGTTCACCCTCATCCTCTCTGATCCATCCTGGGTTAGAGAGCTGGAGGTGTTCTCCAACCTGTAGACCTAACCAAGTCATGACCTTCAAGGACTTCCCATTGCCTTCAGGGTGGTTCCTGAGATGCCCACTCCTACTTCTTCCTTTCTATTTCAGCTCTCACTGTCCTCCTCATTCACATACACCAGGCTTCAAGTCAATAAGCTGCTATAGTTTTTATAATGAACATGCTTTCTCATGCCCCAGGACTCTAGCACATGGTATTCTCTCTATGGAATGCCTCCTCCCCCCTAAATTAATTAGTTAATTAATTCATTCATTTAACCAACTCTTACAGGACACTCACTATCAGCAAAACATTGTGCTAAGCACAGGACTGCCACTGACTCAGCCCCTTTATTTTAGGCACTCATGCTATAACAGGGAAAGAGACAAGTAGGTTGACAGTGAACACACAATGAGGCAGGGCAGTTACAAAAGAAAGCATATGGGCAGTGAGAGTGTAGAGAGGGTCCTGCGACCCAGCCTGGTTCAGGAAAGGCTGCCTGAAGTAGATAACACTTGGGCAGATCACCAGTCATTCTGAGTTATCCAGGCAACAGGAGATGTGAGGTGAAGATTGTTGATCTCAGCCAAGAAATAGCTTTTGCAAGGGCTCAGAGGTGCCTGCCAGGGAAAGGGAGAGGAATGACAAGTTTCCCTCATTACCCAACTGGACTTTACCAGGCCACAGGGTAGGCCCTAGGGACACAGTGGGGGCACCAGATATCCCACACATAAATACACACCTGTAGGCTGAAGTGCACACAGATGTACAAATAGACATGGAGAACTTTGAAAATGTGCGGCTAAGTGAAGGGATCCAGACACAAAAGTCACACATCATATGATTCCATTTATATAAAATACCCGGAATAGGTAAATCCATAGATACAGAAAGCAGATTAGTGGTTACCAAGGACAAGAGGAAGGAGGAATGTGGAGTGACTGCTTAATGGGTTCACAGTTTCCTTGCAGGAAGATGAAAATGCTTTGGAATTAGATGGCAGCGATGGTTGTGTCACATTGTGAACGTACTAAGTGCTACTGAACTGTACACTTTAAAATGGTTAATGTGTGTTAAGTAAATTTTACCTCAATTAAAAAAATACAGAAACTCATAGACATATTCACTCAACAAATATTTACCTTGGGCCAGGCCCTGAACAAACACTAAAGATTTAGGGATAGTTCCTGCCTCTTTAAGTCCCACCCCTGTGAATGGAAACACACATACCTGAACCCAGACAACAAAAATATATACCTCATGAAAATATGCAGACATATTCATGTATTGATTTAATACGTATTTATTGAGTGCCTACTATGTGTCAGGCAATTGGGCAAATGCTGGGCCTCCAGCAGTGAACAGATAGGCATAACTACTGTCCTTGTTGTTTATGGGCACAAGCATATAGTCACCTATAGATGCATACCCAGATTGAAGTTCGTAAACACACATGTACCCAAACAAGGATGCAGCCAAAGCCCGCCAGCCAAAGATGTGTTGAGTGAAAGAAATGAACAATAGCACACAAAAGGTAGCACGTCCCCTCATGCTCCCTGACAGACACACTTCCCTCAGACAATCCATGGAAGTTCCCTTAAAAGTCAGATTAAAAGTGGCTGAGGATTTCAGTGCCTTCTTGGGAGAGGGGAATAAACAGGACTCAGTAGAAAGGCCTGGAGCATTGAGAAAAAAAACATCTCCAAGTCTCACTTAAGTGATTTTTGGCAGAAATCAAATTAACGGCAGGGCTATGGACTGCTGACAAGGTGCTCCATCATGCTCTGCTGTGTGAATGTGTTTCTTCTACATGTTGTTTTCATTAGCACTTCATTTGATAATGATAAATGGCATTTTCATTTGAAAGGAAAATATTAAAAAGTTCTGATTTGCAAGAGCAAGTTAGAATAAATGATATTATTATGTCCTGTCACTTGTTCGGCTCAGAGAAAAATAATAATAATGATAATAAAAAACCCCAGCAGCTTTCCCCGCTGAAGAAACACAAGCATTTTATTTCTCCAGTGGGCCATTTTCTTGCCATCAAATCTGTCCTTGACACAGAGACTGCTGAAAGGCAATGGTCTTGGAGGATGGGGGAGACATTGTAGATATGTCAAAGGCCATCTAGAGAGGGAGAGCTTGGGAAGTCCTGATTCCCTTGAGGACTAGCAGGGAAAGGGCATGATTTTTGGCTGAAACTCTGGTGGGGGTTGGAATGCACTTTCTTGCCTTGCAGAAGATTTTCTCCACCCCTTTATGGAAGCCTTGCCTCTTACAAGCTCACTTGAAAGATTCCAGGATCATTTTCATGTCTGACCAAATCACTGCCTTACTCAACACCCATTAAAAGATTTCTCACCACCCATGGTACAAAGTCAAAATTCCTTAACTTGACATCCAACACCCTTGGTGACCTTGCTCCTGCCTCTGGCTTCAACCATCCCCGACCCTTATTTTATGCTCTAATTACAATGTACTTCATAAAATTCCCTGCATTTGCTTTCTGTTTTACCCAGATGCCACACAACACCTCTTGATTGCTCAAGGGGTGATCTACTTAGATCTGGCTCAAACATTTCCCCATGAGATCTTGTTTGAGTCCTCCTCTGGAAGGACCTTCTTTCCTTGGGAAAGCCCTGGTTTTACATAGCCCATCATGGGCATGAGTGCATGAAATAGGCTGGAGCAGGTGGAAGGCCTGGCGGAAGGCTGCAAGTCATTGACGAAGCTGGTGCAGGTGGTGTGAGCAGGTGCTACGAAAGGAAGCGCCAGATCTGTAGCTAGGCCCGTAGTTATGGCTACCCCATCCTATCACCCATCATCACGCTTTAATGTCCACAATTGTCTGGTTCTATGTTTCTGCTCCTTCTTGTCTCTAGACTCTGAGCTTCTTTAGTGTAAATTCTGCTCTGTGTTCTCTCAGTACTCCCGGGCCCAGCACATAGTCTGCTCAAAGCAAGAAGCAACCAATATTAATCAAGTGAGTGAACCATGGCAAGATGGTCTTTCTAAGAAGGGTGTGTCATCTAAACTTACATAGAACTTGTGAAAACTAAGGCTGGGAGAGTCCTTTGGACAACTTTTTCCCTAGTGTTTATTTGTAACGGTAACATAAACTTTCTTTTCTCTAGAGGTGAATCAGAGTCAAATAAGCTTGTTTGAAAGCCCAGCACATTGGAAAGGTCAATGGCATTAGCATGCATTGGGAGATTTCCCATGTCTGGCCTCAGCCCAGATGACTGATCAATCTCCCTCCTTTCCTTTGTTGCAGAAGGAGCCTGGCATAACAGGAAAGGGATGAGTATGTGCTGCCTCTGGAGGAAGTGAGAGCTGCTCAAGGTCGGTGACTGTGTCAAAATGTGGGACTTTGAGGTTGTCCTTTCTTTCTGATCACTGGATGGTCTATCCAGCTGCTGCCTCATTTGATACCCTTCAAGAACCTCATGAGAAGTCAATTCAACTAACGTCAGATGAGCTCCCACCAACAACCAAACACCTTATTGGGTACTATTGCTGGGAGAAGTATGACTATTCCTGTTTTATAAATGAAGATCCAGTTCAGAGAGGGTAAGGGTCTTGCCCAAGGCCACATAGCTGGCTAGTAGATAAAGCAGGACTGGAATCAAAGTCTTTCTTGCTTTGACCTACCTTAAGGATCTCCCTCCCTCAAAACAAGACATCTTTGACCATCTGTAGGGTAGTCAGCCCTGGAATGGGTGGAGGGGGAGAGAAAGGGCTGAATGAGTTGTGAAAATTGGGATGAAGAGTAGAGTCTGAATCCTGTCTGACACCGAAGTCCCAGTTATTCTATCTTCAGCCTCTTCCCGGCTCAGCCCGCATCTCAACCTATATGCCAGATACACCCTTCCCTAAGCAGGCCCCACCATATCTATCCCCCATACTTTTCTCTGTACTCCTTCCTGTCTGACAGGCCCTTCTCTTATCTTCACCTGTCAAGGTTCTCAGCATCCTTTAGGATACAGTTCATATCCCACCTCCTCTAAGAAAGCTGCCAACTACATATGGTTCATTGTCCCAGAGCTTTATGGGCCCTCTGGGGATACGGACTTCTCTAATTCACTCTTGGATTGTGCTTGGTACACAATAGGTGCTGAGTGAATGTGTATGTAATTATAGTCATCAAGACATATTTATTACTATTAACATTGTAATTCTTAGAATAGTCTAAAACAGTGTTTCCTTATCAACTTGGAATTGCCTTCTTTAAGAATCTACTACTGGAAGCCATGCGCTCTCCTGCCATAAATGCATAAAGAGAAGAGTCACATTTTGTCCAGGGGTTTGGTTCTAAAGACAGTCTGTAAGGCAAAAATCACATGTAATCCAAATTATCCTTGAAGATCCTTTGAATGTCCTCTACAAATCCATAGTACATAATTCTGTGTCTACACAGTAGTTAGTTGGTTTACCCTTGAGGGACATGTTGTATGAGAAAGTCTTTCTTTAAATAATAGAATCATTTTCAGCATAGCACAAAGCTAACCTGTGAGAGGCAGGAGGGAACTTGGGATTGTTTGATGGAACAATAGATCTATGCCTATACATAAATTTAGGATAATCTTCAAGGGACTCATGGACTTCAAAGCTCAGGCATGGGCCTTAAGTTAGAGTCTTTGGTATAGAGCTTTAACATTTACCACATTTAAGCTCATTTAAATCCTAAAAACCATTCTTTGAAATGGATATCATTGAGGTTATTCATACTTCATAGATAAGGAAATTGAGACTCAGAGAGGTTAAAATGACTATCAGTCCAAAGGCCTGGCTTTTTCATCCAATGACTTTGTCCAAGGAGTCCCCTACCCTACAACCTGGATGGTTACCTTGAGGGGCTGGACTAAACCTTATTCTACTTGTTGATGGGGTAAAGGGATATGTGACCCTAGACTAGTTATGTAACCTCTCTGAAACTCATATGGTCTTATTTTCAAAATACAGGTAATAATATCTACCTGAAATTGTCCTTGGAGGATTCAGTGAGCCATTATATGTGCCATCGCTGGCAGGTTGCCTGGGATGGTGCAGGGGCTCTACAAGGGTTAGCTTGTCTTTCCCTTCTCTGCTGACACTGGCACGATCCCAGGAGATTGAACAGAGAAAAAACCTTCCTCTGCACTACTGCAGACAGTCTTCAATGACAGGTAGTCCTAGCAGGGTCATCTCTGACCTCCTCTTTACAGTATTAGAGTCTTGAGCAAAACTGCTTGAGAATATACACACACTTTTCCTTGTCTTCAAATTTTCTGAGATCTTCAATGCCACTTATTCAATGGGAGTGGAGAACAGAGAACAGGCATCAGGAGGTCTGTCCCATCACAAATTCTGTCTGACTTTGGACAATTGTCTTCAATTTGAGAAGCAATTATGGAGACACGAATATTTCCCCCTTCATCCAGGCTTTCAAGGCTGTTGACAAATCTCTGCTCAGACATCTCAATGGCTGCCCATTTTACTTAAGAGAAAAAGTGCAAGCATTGCAGGAGCCCGTTATCACCTTTATTAGTCAGAGTCCAGCTGGGAAACACAGTCTACAACAGGTAATTCAGTGGAGGTCATTTAATATAGGAAATTAGTTATAAAGTTGTTAGAAGAGTTGAAAGAGCAAACAAGGGAAGATGAGGCAATCCTGGATTAGCAGATTGAAGGGGCACTGTTTCCCCTGGGAATGCAGGTATAAAGAGAAGGGGCCAGGCTATCAGAGCCCACAAGCTGGACCTGCCCCATTGGAGCCAGGGCCTGTCTGGAGGAAACTGGATCCACAGGGAGCTATGGCCCCTGCAAGAGATACCATTTGAAATTAGGAGGTAGAAGATAAGCCTCGTTTTATTTCCTCTCAATCTCTTATCTCCTGTCAGTGCATCCCATTGGTCACACCTAGCCAGAAGCCAGAGGGCAAGTGAGCAGTACAGAGAAACGGAGAATGGATGTTAGGGGGAAATAGCCATTAGGAGCACAAGGACCTTCAGGATATGGTGCATCCTTCTCCAGTCCCCTATACCTCTCTGGACACATCTCACACCTTGCTCACTTGCTCACTTAGCCCCAGATACACTGGCTTCTTAGGCTTTTGCATTTGTGGTTTCCTCTGTCTGAGTTCATCCAGCAGACAGCCACAAAGCTCCTTTCCCTGCTTGCATTTCTTTCTAAGCAAGGCCTTTTCTGATGATCCTGCTCAAAGTTTATACCTGCTTCCCCCTCATTGGCCCTCTTTTCTGCTTTATTTTTCTCTCTAGCTCTAAGACCATTCAATGGTCTATGAAGTCTACTTCCTCTGTCTAGAACATGAGCTCCAAGAGGGTAGAAATTTTTGTCTGCTTTGTTTACTGCTGTATTCCTAGTGCTTAGAATAGTGCCTGGCAAATAGTGGACACTGACTAAATATTTGTTGAATTGAGAAATAGGTGGAACCAGGTGCAGTTGCTCAAGCCTGTAATCCCAGCACTTCAGGAGGCTGAGACAGGAGAATCGTGAGTTCAAAGCCAGCCTCAGCAATGGCGAGGCGCTAAGCAACTCAGTGAGACCCTGTCTCTACATAAAACACAAAATAGTGGCTCAGTGGTTGAGTGTCCCTGAGTTCAATCCCCAGTACCAAAAAAAAAAAAAAAAAAAAGAAAGAAAAAAAGAAATCGATGGATCAAGACCCAAATACCCACTTCACCTTTATTCATTTGTTCATTCAAATGGATGATTGGAGGATGGATTGGCGGGATAGTGTGAGAGGCAGGTTGAACAAGGATGCATTTGTCATCTCTGGGCCTCTGTTTCCCCATCTACATGCCAAAAGGCCTGAGCAGGAACCCTCAGAGGACACTTCCAGCCCCACCATTCGATAAATCTTGAGTATTTCTCTAGCAGAACTACTTAGAAGATAAAATTAATCTTTTTTTTTTTTTTTAATCAGCAATTCCTATCTGTGCACATTACTTGTCAGGGGAACTTTTCTGTGATGCTCACACAACGCGGGAACTTGTCACATCTTCCATCTCTGGGAACGTCCTCACCTGAAATTGAAAGGTAAATATTTCAGTTGTGAGTCTCGCTGTCATGACTCAAATAATTTTAAAATTGCTTAGATGTCTTTGCCTAACAATGTTCAGATTGTTCTAATGCAGGGGAAAACGGTAGTTTTAGACACAGTAATATTGATAGCAGCTAGTAATTTCCATGTACTTCTCACAGTTACTGGCGCTGTGAGGATTACCAAGAACCTTCTGCTGACTAAAAAGGCATTCTATATGGAGGGCCTAGCATGGTACCTGGCAATAGAAGGTGTTCACTGGATGACAACATTTACAATTATTATTGTCAAGGAGTTGGGTTAGAAAATAGCCCTGTTGCTCTCCAGGATACTATAATGTCATCAGGGATCTCAACTCAAAGGAATTTTATCCTCAGCAGACCTCTTTAGACACCAGGTCAGGCTCACTTCAAGAGTATCAAAAATCTGTAGGGCAGAAAAGCGTAAAAGGATTGCCCTACAGAATTTACAAGTAGGAGACAGTGGACAGACAGATAAAAGCCAGCACATCCCTTCCCTCACTCATTCACCAGATTTCTTCTAGTATCTTCATGAGAATCAAATTCCATTCCTGCCCTCACGAAACTCCTGTCTATTTGGAAGGAGAGTATCATGCTGTAAATATCAGCCCATGCACCTCAGTGCAATAATAAAGGAATGTATGGGGTATTTCCCTGTCTTTCAAAAAGCTATACGTTGAATCATGCACACATTTTGTTTGCTGACTTCACTCACTAGTCCTAAACAAAAGGAACTAATGTAGGAAGGAATTATCATCATCTGATAGACTATAGTTTCTATTGTCTAATTCTTCCTGGAGGCCAGGAAATTTTATTTTATTTTGTTAACCGCTTTATCCATAGCATCTAGAAGCATGACAGATGCATAGTATTTTTTATCTGAGGGACTAGACCAGCACAGGAGAAGAAATAAAACTGGGCCCCAGTCATGGGAAGCCAGAAGAGCCCTGAGGTCTATATGATCAGCATGATAGTAGGTGTGGCAACTGGGAAGAAAGGGGACTAGATTGCAGAGATTGGAGGAGTGGCTAGATCCTGGAAGGTTTGAATGACAGGTCAAGCATCTTGGCCTGGATCCTGAGGTCCTAGAGAGAGATTAAAGGATTTTAAGTTGAGTTGAGGTCTGATCAGACACGTGCTGCAGATACATTTCTCTAGGGAGATTTCCAAGTTCTTTTGTGTCTCTTGCTTTATTCAACAAGCCCAGTCTTCCTTGGGAGTTCTCTGACTAGCAAAAATCTTACAGCAAGTGAAAGGAATCCTGTTATCTGTTCTTTCCTTCCTCAAATCCAACTCAACCTAATTCAAGCCCATATTCTTCCTGTAATTAAACCCAAACTTCAGCTAAATTAGGCAAATATTTAAACATGACAACTCAAGAAGAATGTTTTAGCAATGGTGTGATGAAGATGTCAGATCTTTGTCATTTCATTGCAGTCTGAAGGCCATCTGGGAGGGAAGTCACTTTGAGAAATTTTAATAATATGTCCAATTCTTGATAAGTATAAAGTTGATGACAACTGGATGCCCGTCTCAGAGAGAGGATGGGTCCAGCTTTTGGTTTGGTGTGTCTGTGCCATATATATATATATATATGATAAAAATTTCATATATATATAATATTTTTCATATACACATATATCAAATTTATTAACAAATATTTATTAAGCACCTACTAGGTTCCAGATACTGCCCTCAATACTGAGGCCAGAGAGTCAGTGTTCACAAATCCAAGTCCTTACCATTAAGGAATTTTCAATCTACTAGGGAAAATTTGACACAAGGTCATAAGAACACCATAACAAAAATAGTTGTCTTTATGTACTATATGTGAGTTATATGCATTTTGTCATTTAACTTATGGTGATTATTTGAGATTGATATTTTTATTTCTAATTTTTAAGACAAGGAAGCCTGGGGCAGTGAGGTGAGTAGTGAAATTAGGATTTGAGCTGAGATCTGACCCAACACCCATGCTCCTTCTGCAGTGCTGTGTATTACCTTAGAGGAGATCTAGTACATGTGCGTGGGATATGGCCAGGGGAAGAACAGTGATGCAGTATGTCAGGAAATCTTGCAAAAGATGAAGGAGCAAATGGAAAATAGAAACTAGCTAAAAATAGGGAGTGGGGAAATTGAGAGGGACAGAATTACAAGTCTGCCATAGAGATGAACAAATCATCAAGTACCAAGAATCTAGGGATTTTATTTTAATGGAACAAAGCCCAACAGTTTAGATGTCCTATAAAGATAATAGACTTAGGTGTTTAGGTGCAGTAGAATTCCAGCCTTTCTATCCCTAGTAGAGACAGTACCTAAAAAATGGCATTGACCTATGGAAAGGCCTTGGGGAACTGGGCTCAATGTCAGGCAAGGGTTAGACAAGAAGAGAAGAGAGAATATAAACAATGGATTTACATATCCTTGAGAACATTTAGTGATTTCCATTATAGTTGCCTACAGATTCATTTCACTGTCACCAACACCAGCTATATGTCACACTCACGTCTCTCCATGGATGTAACCACCCACTCCAAGGCAGTCCTACGATTATCTACAGAAATTCTCCTAATCTTCTCCTTTCAGGCACTGTCCTGCTCCCTTATATTTAGGCATAGCTGTATGACTTATTTTAGTTAGTTACATGCATGGAAGTAACATGCAGAAGGAAGCTTTAAAAGTCAGAGCATTATTTACCACATTCTCTTTCTCTGTTGCAGTGAAAGCCAGTGTCAAGATAGAGCTTCCATTATCCTGGGTCTCCCCGCAAATACAATGAGCAGAACCTCCCTGGTGATCCACAGTGGAAATCTAATGAGAAATTAGATTCTAATCTTTAATGTGAATCTTCCCATGTGCTGTTATCCATCCTTTTCCCATCACTCGATGCTATTCATCTGATTCCCTGAATACTTGGAACCTATTATTTCTGTTGCCTTCATGGCTGACCTTCTCCCTAGGCTTAGACTGGTCCTAAAAGAGGAAATATGTGGCCTGTGAGAGAGGATTAGATAAGAGATCAGGGATATATTCAGCAGCTTGAACACTGAGAAGTATAAAATATTAGATATTTCCTATTATACTTTATCATTTGAAACTACCTGGCAGCAATTGTAGCTCAGTAATAGTAGTTCTCCTTTCCTTTGCTGGACTTCTCTCCAGTTTCTAGAATTAATCATCACTTGTGGGGAAAGGGACTTGAGATAGTTCATCTATCTTTCCATTTTACCATCTATACATCTGTTCATCCATTCATCATTCATCCATTTACTAAACACTTTTTACTATTACCAATGTGCCTAGCACATTTCTTGGGCTTTAGTGACTAATAAACAGGCATTGCTCTTGTCTTGATGATCCTAGAGCTTGGAAAAGACAGAGGCTTAACCAGAACCTCCTGGGGCGGGGGGCACTCCAGTCTGGCTGCCCCAGGTCTGCAGAATGGGGGATGAGCATTGAGTTCTCCCAGTTGGGAAGGGAGGCTGAACTGAATGCCTGGCCCTAGTAACCTGGCTTCCATGTGGACTGTTGTTTCCATGATATCTGGACCTATCTCCTCCCAGTCTTGAGTCTTACCTTATTCTTAGCTTACTCCCTCTAGATATCCATCCTGATCATCATCCCAAGACCAGGGGTCCTGTTTCCAGCTGCTAGTCCTCCCAGATGGCCAAGTTCAATCATGGGAGATTTCCTGACTCCTCCCATTTCACATTTCTGATTCTTTTCCTTTAACTAACTACCGCCATTCCCCTTGACCCATGGGAGTGTTGCAGCTGTCACTGGTGTCACCTTAGCTTGTATCTGTTAAATACTTCAGAGTGGGCAGGTCTAGTTGCAGGTTCCAGTTGCTTTCCCAGTGAGGTGACAGAAATAGAAATGCTTCTCTTCTCCGTTGTTTCCATGAGTAGTTCCTATAGTCTACTGCTGAAATTGTATGGCTCTTGCTGGCCAAGAATTTCTTCTCAGTCATTCACCCCCTTATCCATTTGCTGAGCAAGCCTTTGCTGAGGCCAACTCTGTGTCAAGCCTGTACTGGGCTCTATGGGCACAAGATGTATTAGACCTGGTCCTTCCCACCAGGAGCTAACATTGCAGTGAGGAGACAGAAATGACTCCATCTATTTGTGTTGGGTAGTTTAGAGGACAAGGTGAAGGAAGGAGAACTGCCAGTGGGGTCTCTCCCTAGGCAAAGAATAGGGGAGGGCCAGAGTGGTCTTTCTAGGGGACGTATCCTGAGCAGCTCACTAGCTGAGGGTGGGAATAGGGGTGAAGAGGGCTGGTGAGGGAGGAGCAACCCAGATAGGGCAAACTGTGTACATAGGCATAGAATTCCCGGGGTTTCAGAACACCTTGAGGACCTTGGGATTCCAGAGTGAAAGAAGCCAAGTCAGGAGATTAATTTGGAGAAGGCAAGGGCAAAAGGGCCTTGAATGCCAGGTGTGATCATTACTGTATTCACTGAAATTTCTACCTGATTCCTTTTCTTCCAGAGTATATAACGTGACTACATTTCCAGCTACCACCCCCTGCTGAAGTTACTGTGGTCCCATGAAAACCTCCAATGTGATCTCTCTTTTCCCTGTCTGCTGGCCAGATACAGATGAGTCCAGGGCCTTTAGGTTTGGTAGAACCAGCCATAGAATAGGAATTTCCACTTGGAGGAGAACTCACTTATCAGGAACATCCATGAAGACGTTGTGTGAATGGGAAATAAACATCTATGTGTTAAGCCATTGTAGTGTGTGTGTGTGTGTGTGTGTGTATTTCTGTTATAGAAGCTATTAGATTCCTTTACTCAGTGATCTCAAGCTTTTGTGTGCACCAAACTCACCAACAAAGCTTGCTAAAATACAAATTGCTGGGCCCTATTCCAAATTTCTGATTATGTCTGGGATAGGGCCTGAGAATTTGTATTTTATTTTTGCATTGCTAGGGCTTGAATCCAGGGACTTGCATATGCTAGGAAAGTGCTCTACTGAGCTACATACTCAGTCCAGAGATTTGGTATTTTTAACAAGTTGCTGATGCTGACGCTGCTGATCTTGGGACCACATTCTGAGAACCACTCTTTCACACCAGGATTTGACGCTGTAAGAGGAATAACCTTGGGTCTCCTGACAACAATGGCACAAGCTGTATGAGAAGGGACTTTGGTTAGATGATGGTGATGTGATGGTGATGACCACATTGGCAATGATAAAGGCCAGCATTTGTTAGGTATTCACTATGTGCTGGCCTGTGTTCTAAATCACCGAATCTTCTCAACAACCCAAGAAGGTTAAGTATGCTCTTAAGTTTCCACCTGTGAACAGCAAGTGCTCCTGTGGTGAAGAAGCCTTTGATGCCCCTTTGCCCAGACTCTGTAAGAGAAGAGAGGAGGAAAATATCCCTGGGAGAGGCAGCAGGACTTAGTAGAAAGAGTACATACAGCTTTGGAGTCAAGAGAAACTGGGCTAGAATTCCCACTTCTTCACAGACAAGCTGTTGGTACTGGAAAAGTCACATGATTCTCTGCATTTCAGATTCTTCACCTGTAAAGAAGGGAAAATACTATGTAGTTCAAAGGAGTGTTAGTTACAGATCATGTGGTGAAGACCCTGACTCTTGGTCTCTACTCATGAAAGATAGTCCTAATTATTGCCTTTGCTCTGAGCTCCCAGACCCCATCCCTGGGCCAGGCCTGACCACATTAGCGCGTGGAAGTCCTTTTCCCTCAGTTGCTCCAATGTCTCTTGAGTAGCCTAGGCAACTGTGTGAAGATGGAGGGAGAACTGCCGTTACTGCTTCTACCAGTCTTTCCAGCTGGTTGCTGGCCTGGAACTCCAGCCTGGCTCGCCCAGATTGCCCGGTGCGTGGGCCAGCTGGCCTGAATCAGATGCTCTGTTCCTTTTGTAACCTTTCTTGGATCTGTCCTGACCTTGGGAGCAGTGGCTACAGTCTCACTAAGGTTTATATTTAACTCTCCCTGAACACAGATGAGGCCCAGCCTCAACAGAAGGAGAAGATGGAGTGAGCGTTAACAGCTGGAATCTTGGCTGGGACACTTTAGGCATCAACCATAGAAAAATGGCTCTTGCCTGTAACTATTTTAATGTCTTTACATAAACCATTTTTAACTTTTCCTTTTGCTTTGTCCTTGGTCTTTAACAATCTAAAATGACCTTCAAGGTTTGGCAATGACACCTCTGAAGGTCTCTGACTAATTTCACTTGAATCTCAAGGCAAAGTTACTAGGTAAGCAGGTGAAAATGGTTATAGATGTACAGTTCAGAAAGAGAGAGAGAGAGAGAGAGAGAGAGAGAGAGAGAGAGAGAGAGAGATACTTGCTAAAGGTCACAAAGCATAACCCTGGCAGAAAAGGGATCTGATTCCTCAGGTCTTAACATTACTCCACATTCTTTATTTAGAAAGTTGACATGGCAAATGAAGTCAGTGGCCTTATGGTAAAGTAGGTTCCACAAAGCCCCTGTCAGCTCTCTATCGATGTTCTTTTCTTGGCACTTTCCATGTGGTTCCGTCTGATCTTTCAGGCCTAATTTCAAAGTCATTGTCTCAGAGAAAAGACCTCTACCCTGCTTACATAGAGCTTTTCTGTTATTTTCTCCCATACCACCTTCTTTCCTAGTCTTTATCACAGCTTGTAATTATTTTATTTATTGACAGAACAGGTGTTGAATGACTTAGTATTCAAGTTGTTTAATTCAATTAATTTAATTATTTCTTTATTTAGCAAATATTTATTGAACACCTACTAAGGGCCTGGTACTCTTTTGGGTACTGAGGTTATAATAGTGAAGAAAACATACAAATCTCTTCCTGATGAGGAACTCTTTTTAGAAGATGGGAGAAAAAAAAAAGGGAATTAAGTGTAACTTCAAGGATTTGGGCTTGAGTGACAGGAAGGATGGTGCTTCCTTTTGCTGAGAAGAGAACAGGATGGGAGGTTGGATGAAAGGCCAAAATTAATTTTTTTTTTCATGTTGAGTGAGATGCCCTTTAGACAGCCAGGTAGAGATGTCAACCAAGCAACAGAATACATGCCTCCAGAGGTCAGGAGAGGTCTGGATTGGAATATATATTTGGGAGTCATCCAAGAACTAATTATATTAAAAAAGACAACATAGATGAGTAACCCAGGAGAGTAATGTAGTTAGGTAAAAGGTCCAAGAACCCAGCCTCCAAAATTTAGAGAGAAGGAAACTGAGATGGCCAGAAAGGGAGGAAGAATACATGGTACGTGGAGCATCCTGGAAGGCAAGCAAAGGAGGCATTTCAGGGGAAGATAGTGACTGACCCAATCAAATACTGCTGCAAGATGGAAAAGAATGAGGCTCCAGACTTGCTGGTTGGATTTAGCAGTGAGGAGAACACTGGTGACCTTGACAAGAGTATTTTGAGTAGAAGACCTAGTGAGAGTTCAAAGGAGAATGGGAAGAGAATCTAGGCAGTGGCAGTCACTACACTTCTAAGAAGTTTTCTTGTTGGGGGAGTGAGAAATGGGATAGTAATAGAAATTAAAGCAAAGTTGGAATTCTCATCTTATTTTTAAGACGAGAAAAGTAAGAGTACGTTTGTGTGCATGTGAGAAATGACCCTGACCCAGTAGAAATTGAAAATTCAGTGTTGTAGGACAAGAGATTCACAGAGCGGGGTGAAGAGAGGTCACTGTTGGGTTCCTGAGTAGGTGAGGGGGTGGGTTCCAATGCACAGATGGAAGACTGGCAGAGAACAGTTTGTTCAGGGCAACAGGACAGAAGGTGGAGGTGGAGGTCAGTCCTCTTCTGGTGGATTTTCTCAGTGAAATAGGAAGCAGGGTCAGTTGAAAATGAAGATGAGGAAGGAGTTATAGGGAGGCTTTAAGAAAGAGGAGAAAGTAGGAAAACATCATCTAGGAAAGAGGGAGAGTGAATAAACTAGGGAAATTCAGTGTGAGCTTCAGGCAATTTTCAGGCCCATGTGAGTCTGGCAGTCACTAATTTAAAGGGACTGTGGACAGCATGAATGTGCATCTTTCTTTTGCCAGGTGGGTTCAACTGGGAAGGTATAGGTGCAGAGGAGATGGAGCTTTGGTTGAGATGAAAGAGTACAGTGAAGAGAGTGAGGGAGGAAAATGAGAGTGCATGCAAAGGATTATATATATGTTTTATTTAGAATTTGAACAAGGTAGGAAGGGAAGGGGGACATGGTGGGGAGAAGGCACAGTAGAAAGTGAGTTGAAGCTCCCAGGGGGAGGATGAAGGGCTATTTTGAGTCCTGTCTTAAAGAGCATGAGATAGAAAGCAGGCAGTGACAAGGGGATGCTTGAGATTGAAATTAAGGTGTTGAGGCCTAAAGGATGAGCTGGGAGGGTGTGACTGAGGTGGAAGGACTGGTTGGTTCTGATGTGCTCTGGGGCCCCCAGCCTGCTCCTGAGGTTCCCCCTGATATCACACTGATGAAGCTGAACTAAGGTAGATGGGGAAACCGAGGCCTAGAGAGTTTGTTCATTTGTTCTAGAGCAGGAGACTCAGGATTCTCTCTCTCTATTCCATGCCACTCTGGTGCCTGGCCTCATGTCTGGGTTGGCATAGAACCCATGAGTAAGAACTTGGATTATTTATATTTGAGGTTCATACATATATAAATATATTAGCATTGAAGTGATGGAGATATGGGATGTTGGAAATCAGATTACAATGGAGACAGAGGGGCTCCTGAGAGAAAACATCGCTGTTAAGTGAGACAAGAGTCCAGCACAGAGGACTAGAGTAATCAATGGATTTGAAGTGAAAAAATGCTAGTTGTGGGCACAGTGTAAACCTCTTCCTAATCTTCTCTGCCTTGATCCTCCTGGTAAATCCCTCAAACTATTTCACTTTATCCTTGTGGATTCAAGAACCTCTATGGTAGGACTGTTCCTTCTTCATTGAAGGTGGGTAAAAGAAAAGGAAGGAGCATCTCTAATGATGAGCAAGAGGGAGGGAGAGAGATGAGTCCTACAGGCGTGAGCAAGATGCTCAGAGATCCTAGTCGCTGGGGGTCAAAGAGGTCAGTACCATTGGATGGTGGCCCATGAGGAGCCTTAGATGTATGGTAAAGTGATGCAGGCAGTAGCAGTAAGACAACAAGAGTCTGGAGGCAGCTGGTGTTGGAACTTCTAGCAGTGTCCAGGGGACATTGAGGGCATGAAATAACCGAGAGCATAGGCAATGGCCAAGGGAGACAGAGCCATAATCAGCCTTAAGCCACTGAGACAAAGTTGTATGTCTTTTTCCACACAGCAATACACAAACAAAAATATGCATGTGACCCAACAACATAGACGGATGAGCTGTTTGGGGCTAGACATGAATGCCTTGGGAACTCTAAAAGCCCAGGGTCCCACCTGACTGCTCAGAGGGGTAAGGAAATAATGAAAACATATCAATAAAAAAGCTGTGTGCATTGGTTGGAAAGCTTTTCTGCAAGGAGTTTATTTTTCTCAAGTAATATGAAGTTCAAAGGAGACATCCAGAACTATGGTAGCAGCTGAGAGATGCCATTGAGGATATTGGCTCCTGATCTGTTTCTAATCTGCCATCCATGGTTTTTGGCTATTGTCTTCATGGTTGCAACATGGCACCTGCAGCTCTAGATTTCACATCAACATTCCAAGTGGGAAGAGTTGATGTGAAAGAAGAAGGAAGAATGGGGGTGGGGAGAGGGCAATAGCAAAGGGAAAACTGCGTCAGCTAAATTTGCTCCCTTTTAAAGAGCTTTCTTAGAAGACCAGGGACTTCTTACATGTCATTGACCAGAGCTGTTTGATATTGCCATCACTAAGAAAACCAGAAGATACTTTGTAGTTAGTGAGGAGTGGGAGGATGGGAAGAATTTGAGATATTTTCATGAGGTAAAATTGACAGAGTTTGATGATTGATTGGATAGTTGAGGAGGGGAATTCTTTGGAGTTTCCACTGATAATTAAGATGGGAAACACAAGAAAAAGAACAAGGATAGAGTATAGCACTTGTTCAACATCACACAGGAAATTGGTGGGATATGAACCCAGGAACTGGGAATTTCAACTCAAATCTCCTGTTTTTTTCCTGTTCTTTACATCACTTTCCTTTTCATTTTAAGCTTTCTCCTCTGGATCCCAGAGTTAGAAGTCCTCATACATTTGTACCCAATGATTTCTCTCTCCTTCTCTCCCTACCAAGTCATAAGAACTCATGAATAATGCTAATGCGGTGGTGGCATCTTGTTTCTGGGAGGCCCATTGTGATGAGGGTGTGCTGTGCCAAGAGGATAGGGAGAGGTGTCACCATCAATACTGCCTCTATTTTCACTGA
This sequence comes from Geosciurus inauris, assembly GCA_004024805.1. NCBI lineage: Eukaryota > Metazoa > Chordata > Mammalia > Rodentia > Sciuridae > Geosciurus > Geosciurus inauris. The sequence goes on from PVHX01000151.1 coordinate 330,558, forward strand.
TATCAGGGACTCAGGAAAGGTCTGGACTGAACATGGCTTCTCCCCATAACTACTCTTTCTTAACTCCTGCTTTTTGCTTAGCTGGTGTATTAGTTTCCTACTGCTGCTATAACAAGTTACTATAAATTTAGTGGCTTAAAACAACATGACTTCATTTACATACAGTTTTAGATGTAAGAAGTCTAAAATCAAGGCATTAGTAGAGCTGTGTTCCCTCTGGAGTTTTCAGGGGGAAATCCATTTCCTTGCCTGTTTCTAGAGGCTGCCTGCAATCCTTGGCTCATAGGCCCTTCCTCATATTACTCCAACCTTTGCTTTCATCACCACATCTTCTACTATTGACACTGATTATCCTGCCTCCTTCTTATGAAGATCTTTATGATAATATTTGGTCCATATAGATAATCCAAAATAATCTATCTTAAAATCCTTAATTAAAACACATTTACAAAGTCCCTTCAACCATTTAAGGTGATGCCATTTAAGGTGAGTGATTTTGTTCTACCAGACTTACAAATTTGTATCTAATCCCCAGTGTGGTAGCATTAAGAGGTGGGGATTTGGGAAGTTCATGAGGGCTCATCTTCAGGAATGGGATTAGTGCCTTTATAAAAGAGACCCAAGGTGGCTCTCCCCACTTTTTGCTGTGTGAGGATGCAGCAAGAAGTTACCATTTATGAGGCAAAGAGAAAAATCCTCATGAGACACCGAATTTGTTAGCACCTTGACCTTGGGCTTCCTGGCCTCCAGAACTGTGAGCAATTTCTGTTATTTATAAATTACCTAATCTAAAATATTTTGTTATAGTAGCCCACAGGGACTAAGGTATTCACAGATCCAGGAAATAGGATGTGAACATATTTGGAGAGCCATTATTCAGCCTACCACAGCTGAGTACTTTCACTGATTTTCTTGTGTGTGTGTGTGTGTGTGTGCTTGGCCTTATGCTGATGAATAGGGCTTAGTCCTTGCCCTTGATGATCTTACAGAGTAGGGAAGAAGGAAAAGAAGGGAACAGCAAACTACTCTATAGGGTGAGAGAGAACTTTGGAACCTCAGAGGTATTGTATATAACCTATTCTTGAAAGGCCATGGAAGGAGCACTAGAAGAGAGGTATTCATGCTGAATTTTGAGATACGTATAAGAATTAACCAGATGGGCAACAGCAGCAGCAGCATATAGATATTATCATCTGTCAGGTTATGTTTTAAGCACTTAACACATTTGAATGACTTCTATCCTTTCAATACTGAATGAAGTTGGGTATTATTATCATTTATATTTTATAGATGAGTGTATTAGTCAAGGTTCTCTGGAGAAACAGATCCAGTGGGAGATAGATAGGTAGAGATGGGAATGTACAAGAGGGGATTTTTTTGGTGGGACTTGGCTCACATGTTTATGGAGCTGGGAATCCCCACTATAGGCTGTCTGCAAACTGGAGAGTCAGGGAAGCCAGTGGTGTGACACTCAATCTAAAGCAGAAAGCCTGAGAACCTGGGAGCAGCTGGTATAAGTCTTGGCGTCTGAAGGCTGGCGAACATGTATTTCCAATTTTCAAGAGGAGGAGATGAGTGCCCCAGCTCCAGCAGAAAGATAGAGTAAGAAAATTTGTTTTTCTTCCGACTTTGTGTTATATCTGGGCTGGTCCCCACCTACACTGAGTGGAAGTGATGTTACTTCTACCCAATGGAAGAAAGAAAGAAAAGAAAAAAGAAAAAAAAAAAAAAAAGAGAAAGAGGAAGAAGAAGTTCCTATTATTCCCTTCAAGAACACACCCCCAATAATCTAAAGATCTCTCACTAGGCTCCACCTACAGGGTTCTACAATCTCCCAATAGCACCTCCTTAGGTACTAAGTCTCCACAACCTGAGCCTTTGGTGATATTTAAGATCCAAGCTATAGCAACCAGCTATCTGGACATCCCTTAATTCAGTTGACACCTACAATTAACCCTTACATTGAGTAAACTTAAGCTAAGTGAAGATCCATTGGTTGGAAAGTAGGCCCTTCCCAATACTTTATTTTTCTGTATCAGGGATTGAACTCAGGGGCACTCGACCACTGAGCCACATCCCCAGCCCTATTTTGTGTTTTATGTAGAGACAGGGTCTCACTGAGTTGCTTAGCAAGCCTCGCCGTTGCTGAGGCTGGCTTTGAACTCGTGATTCTCCTGTCTCACCAATACTTTTAATTATGGTAAAGTCAAAGTCCTTCCTGTGGTTTGCAAGAGACTTGATGATCTGATCCCTGCTACTACTGTCAGCCCAGTGCCATTCCTGCTCTCCACTGCTGAGTCACTGGGTCTCACTTCCCTCTCCACTAGGGCCCTTTCACACATGCAGTTCTCTTCACCCTTCAGAGATCAGCTCAGGTGCCACTGTGTCAGAGTGTGTCTCATCTTCAGCAGGCAGGTCTCTGTATTACTCATTGTCAGGCAGCCCACACTTGACCTTGACAACACTCATAATGCTCTCTGTTGTTCCCTCCTTGTATCCAGGAGTAAATAGGAACAAGATCATCTGAGACCCTCTAATCTAAAAATTTCCTTTAATTTCTGGGAAATTGAGGTATAGGGAGAGGCAGTGACTAGCCTATTGTCATACAGCAAGTTGGCATCAGAGCTGAGGATTGTGACTCTTGGTCCTGGCTTATAACTTTCCATCCTTCTCAGGGTGATGCTTCTTGCCTTGCCCAATGCTTGCCACTCCAAATCTGATTTATCCTTCAAGACATGGCTGATTCTTAAATACCTCTAGGACACTTGTCTTAATATACTTTGACTTCACCAAGGTTAGAATTGATTGCTCTTTTCTGTGTGCTCCAAATGTCCTGTATCTTTGTCTTTGTTCTACTTATACTCGAGCTCTTTGAAGGGAGGTAGTGTGTCTGAGTCTCTCTTCCATGAGTGTGGTGAGTGTGGTGATTCATGAAAGCACAGAGGTAAGGGATTGTCAAAGAATCCCTAATCCAACCCAGATTCAGGGAAGGTTCCCTGAAGGCAATGAATCCTGAGTTGAAGAAATTGATTAGCCAGGTGGATAGTGTATCTGTATGTGCTCTGAGTAAAATGAGGGTTGAATGACGAGGGAAGAACATTTTAAGGAAAGGAGCCTTAATGTTGTAGAATGGGATTATAGCTGGCACACAGGGTGAGGTGGGATGGGGTGTAGTTTGAGGCACCCTAAAACCCTTTTTCTCCCAAGGATTTGAAATAGGAAGTTGAACTGAATTTCAAGGGCTGTCTATAGTGAACTAAGCAGGTGATACTGGACAAGTTTAGTTGTGCAGAACGTGGAGGAGGGCTGCCTTTTACTAATGGTCTAGTTGGATTAGTTTCCCATCTTGAGTGAGTTAGAATTTTTGGCTTTCTTGTGCCTATATCCCAGAGGAATGTGGTATTTGCTTATGAATGAAGAGACTTCACTTCCCTGCTCAAAAGCCTTTGGTACTTGCTTTCCTAAAGAAGTTCCCAGCCTCTGACAGTGTACAATCCTCTTCCTCTGATTTCTCTGCCCTCCTCTCCTCTGCTGCCACCTAAGCGCCTTAGCACTTCCATCCTTTTGCCCAAAAGTGAAGTTCTGTGATTCTTCAGTGGTGCTCCCAGCTGTCTAATTCTCAGGGGCGAATAAGGCGTAGTGGCTAAGTCCCTGTCATGGCCAGACACCAGAGAGTCTCTGGTTGCTGACAGGTAATCAGAGCCTCTGCCAGTCACTGGCTGCAGTTACTGTATTTCAAAGCAGCTTACATTCAGGTGAGATTCCCAACAGCTCGTTCCCACAAGTATCCTTACTATTTCTTCCCTCTCTTACTTGAAGGGACCTAAAGACGTCTTGATTCTTTACATCAGGGCATTGCCACTCACTCCTCTTAGCCAAAGGACCTGGCCCAAGCTCTCTTCTGCAAACTCTTTCTGGCTACTGCTTAATTCCTACTTTTCACTCAATGCCAGGAATTTGATATAGTTGTAGTATATCTCTAATTTTCCCTTCTCTGATCAGAAATCTTAGAGACATGAGATGATTTGCCCAGGGATCCAAACCAGAACTTTGGCTAGAGCTAGTCCTCTTTCCACGAGATCACTCTCCTTCCTTCCTAGGTTCAAGAACACTCTTTCTGCTTCCCACAGATCTTTAAAATTTCTTGAAATTCTCCCTCCAGCACAGAGGGCATGGCTTTATCATTGTTACACATGTCTTGTCTTTGTAATAAAACTCAAAATTTTCATTCTGTGCTTTTGTTTTTATCACAACTCACCTCTTAGTGTTTACTCAAGAATACAATTTTGAACACTACTGAATAAGCTTAAAACTTAAAAACTATCACCTTTAGTTTTTCTTTGTCAATTTGCTTGTAAAACAATAGTATTGAATTGGTTTTTCCGTTAAAGATTTGGGGAGGAGTTTAGCTCAAGGCACAGTGCTTTAATGTAATTTCTCTGGTTCCATACATAACAGGACTCATCTCCACCTTTAATTGAACTGAGGACCATTTGGTAATTGTTTTCATTTAGTTATGAAAGAATTGGCTCAGAGCCAAGATGATGTAATGGGGGGGGGGGGTTCAGGGATCTGACAGACCTGGGTTTGAAATCTTGCTTTACCACTAACTTACTTGCACAAAATACCTAGTCTTTGAGAGTCTCTTTGTTTAATGCAAAAGTGGGATGATAACCCTCACTAGGAATATATGTGTGCATAGTGCCTGGCATAGTAAAGACTTAATACACACTAGTGCTCTCTCTGGAAACAATTTCTTACACCTCAAGGACTTTGCTGGAAACTGTTTGAAATAATTACATGGCATACTGGTGTGTCATGTGAGTCCACTTTGCATTTGAACTACTAGTAGATTAAGCTGAACTTGCATAGGAAAGCCTTCTGGTAATTAACCTGAGGTTGAGTGATTTTAAGCTAGTTTTCATTCTGCTGCAGAAACAAAAAAGATGAGACTGGAGAAATGCTATTCCTTTAATTGAAGGAACACTTTTATGTTCTCAGGTCTATTTTAATCTTAAGTGCCGATTATGCATCATTCTCTCGTGTTAACGGACACTTCTGTAAGTGATCTGCACAGAGAGAAATATGATTCTTACATAAATACTGTACTATGAGAAATTATCTTATTACCTAATATGCCAAAAAGCTAATAAGATAAAGGAATGGTACGAGTCATTTTTGGACAATATTAAAACTTGATTTTAGCTCATGGAAATAAAATGTAATTTCCTCTTATTATTCTCTTCTTCAGGTAGAACAAAGGCAGAAAAGAATGTAAGGATATTATACAGCTCTGTTCTGTGAGCTCTCATTAAGGCAGTGGGAGGGAGCCAGGCAGGATGGACTCAAATTAAGATTTTAATGATTTCCGTTTAGAAAACTCACTCTTGCTGTTAATGCTATCCTGTCAGGTATGAGTTTTAAATTCACAGGTGAAAAGTAAAAAAAGAAATTTCTTACTCACTTGTCCAAATGCTTGCCTCTGTGTGCTTGCATGTGTCCATCCATTAAGGAACAAATGAATAGGACATACAGAAAGTAAGGATGAAACAATTTCAAGGACTGGAAGTTTCCTGAATTATCTATGGCAAAAGGCAACTGTGTGTCAAACTTTACAAGTTTCAGGTGTTCACAAGACCTGAGCCTCACAAAACTTTGTCCAAATATACTTTTAAATGCTGTTCTTGGGGGATTAAATGTCTTATTTACAAACGAACAAATGATAGTTAATCTTGATGAAAGAAATTTAAACAAAACTCAAAGTTGATAAAAATTTTCTGGCTATAATCACTTGGTCAGTGTTTGCTCTTCTGTATGAAGTATTGATGCTGGTAGCAATGATGTGGGTTAGTGTTAGACACAAGGACATACATTTTTACATCCTTCCTATCACATTGACAGAAATAACATTAAGTAAATGCCATCAGCCTTCTATCACATGTGATTTTTCATCCAAGCAAAATATGTTCCTAGGACCTTGAAGAAATTTAATAATCTCTGCATTCTTATGATTTGTTAGTTCTTTCCTACAAACACCTACAGAAACTATGTATGTTTTCTTGGAGATTTAGGTAACAGGCTTACATTTGAAGCAAGATGAATTCTTTATTAGATGTTAGGCAGACACATTGTGCCCATGCTGGGAAGTGTTGTCAAGATCAGTATGTAGAATACCCTCCTATGGGTATTTCTAAGACCTATTTAAAGACCTACAGCTATTTGTGAAACTTCCAGAACAGATCTGTTGGATGCTGGGGAATGAACTGTCTAAACTGGAAAGATTGAACCAACTTCCAATATTCCAAAATAGGGCATTCATTCATGTAAAGTACACGGAAATGACTTAAGGAGCGGGGGTGGTTATGAGTGATAACTATCACAGGTCTAGCAGAAGCATTTTTAGACCCTACAAACATGTTTGTGAAGCTGTATTGTCTCTGGGGATAACTATTTGTTTGAATGCCCATTTTTCTTTAGAAAAGAAACAGGCTTTTCTTTAAACTAAAAGAACCTTTGAGTTCAGCTATGTGAGGTTCAGGCTGACTTAGAGGTTTAATATTTAGTTTGGTTAATTAAATCCCATTCTTCGCCCTGAATTTAATTATCCCAACCAATGTGGTAATTTAATATAATAATAAAAAAGGGGTTAATGAGAAATGGAAGAGAATCTGACTTCGTTCATCTGGCTCAGTGGGGGCATTTATTCTTAAAGTGTCAGTTTATGGATGGTGATGTTTTATAGGGTATTATGAATTTTCAATTAGTGAGAAAATTAAAATGAAAGACAGACAGTAGATCATCAATGAGTGATCATATTAGGAAATCATTAAAAAACTCATTCTGTAAAATTCAGGACATATTTGAATGTGACTTCATGATAAGGGAGGCAGTTTCCTTCTTCTAGGTTGAGCTTAAATCATGTTCTTTCTAAACCAGGTGAGTCCTTGTTTAGGGTTTCTAGTCAAGAATAAATTTGCTATTTCTAAACAATGACGAGTGTGACAATAAAAGGATGACCTTTCTTGTTTAGCTGTCACTTTCAGTACAAATGATCTGCTTCCTTAATACTGAGCAGGTTCTGCAGTCTAGCTGCTGAGAGAGGTTCTGTAAAATCAGACTCAGATTCAGTTCCCAGCTGGAAACTTGCTAGCTGTTTCAAGTTATTGAGCCTTGGTCTTGTCATCTGTGAAATGAGGATAATGTTATCTACTCCTCTCAGATTGCTGAGAGGATACAGTGAGAGCATGTGGAGGATACCACACAGGCCTACCTGATATATAATAGATGCTTTGCAAATGGCGACTCCTTGTCCTCTGAACAAGTCACAGGTTTGCTTATAAATGAATAACAGACACTCATGTGTCATGATACCATGCAAGATGCCAAGTGTTCTGGCTTATCAACCAGAGTAATGCTCCTCAAACTTTAAATCACCAGTGATTCACCTGGGGATCTGGTTAAATATAGATTTGCATTCAGCCCAAGATTTTGCATTTCCAACACACTCCCAGATGATGCTGATACTGCCGATTGGGGACCTCACTTTTAGTAGCATGGAACTAGGGCAATGACTTCTGAATACTGAGTTGACTTTGAGAGACTAGGCTAAGTTGCAAAACAGAATTTTATTCTACTTTTTCTTTTCTTCCTGATTGAATGATAAAAATATCAGGCAAATCTGCAGATGTTATGGAAAAAAGTTTGAATGAACACATTTAAAAATTTGGGAAGCTCAAATTCATTCTACACACTTTCATTTATTGTCTGGACATATAAAGTACAAATAATTCAAACACAACAAGATTATGAAAAAAAAAACAATTACAATACTTTCCCTCAGAAATCGTCTAAACTAGCAAGATTAACATGAAGTCATTCATTTATAACTAAAGTATACAACTGCCTGGTCCTAAGATTTTTTTTCCTTTTTTTTCCCCCAGATCGAACACATTATAGAGAAGAGATTTTGGCATGCCTTTCCCACTAATGCTTAGCAAATGCATCAAAATTTTGCCAGCAAACTGCGTTCATTCATAGCAGGTGACGTAAAAAGGTTTCCCTGAATGTTGAACGAGTGTTCTCTGAACTGAAATCTGGTGTTTTTTTCCAAAACCGAAAAGAGGAAAAAAAAACAAAAAAAATTTAAAGGAGGAGTCTATGATGCAGCCTTGGTTTTCATTATCTGTCTACCACTACAACGACTACTACAAAGTTTGCCTCTTCAGTGTGAAAACAACAGTCCTGTCTACATGCACTTAGTGGGTTCAGCATGGGAAAAAATGCACAAAATAAGCACAAGTTATAAATAACCATAACGTTTTATTACCATTAAGACTAAACTTGTATTGAAAAGATTTTATATAACAAGACAAGAAAAGCAATAGCAAATTTAACTATCAACTAGATTATGCATAGCGAGTAACTGTTTCTATTACCCAGGGAAGAGCATGAACTCTTGTATTTTTTTTTGTTTTGTTTTTGTTTTAAATATATAACCGTACAAAGCACAAACATACTAAAATGATCAGTGCACTGGACATGGGAGAGTGCTCCCGCAGTCATTTTGTTCCCTTAGCTCTGTTTTGTTTCCCCAATCTGAATTACATTAAAATAAAGACCCAGTTGTTTTTATTTTTCTACTGTGCAGTAAGAAAAAATATTCACAACAAACATGACAATATATCAAACAATAGTTCTACACAAGTTACCTTGATACCTCTTTAACTGTCACTTAAATATCATAAGAAAACATTTTAAGACATATACAAACAAAACTAGCCAAGTGTTACAACTTATAATAAATTAACCCAAAGAAAAAATAACTTTATATATATATATTTATATTATATATACACATACACACACAACAGAATGACACAATAATATGCTTCTTCCCATAGTTTAAGTAAACAAATAAGTAGTCTAGCCAATCTAGCTATATTTGATCTCGGCCATAGGCATCATCACATCTGCGATTAAATAAATAAGTGTTTCAAGCAACATAAACAGTGTTTCAAATGTACCAACACAGCCCAATTCTATTCAGCATGGGCTACAAAGTGAATTTGAAAATTGCTTAATGAATTTAAAGCAAATGTATCTTTTGTTTTCCTCTCCTAAACACATTACATTTAACTATGATACTAAGGTATATAAATAATTTTGTAGCACCTACTGCTCAAACTAAGGAAGTTTTAGATCAAAAAGAAAATTAATCTTTTTAATTTTTGTTCTGCTGACGTCCCATACTGATGACTTAAAGAAAAACCGTCTTTCAACTCATCTCCTTGCTTTTGGGTTTTGACTGTGGGGAACTGTGGTACCCTGGGTAGAACGAACACTCCTTTCCCCTAGTAATTAATAATTTATTATTATTATTACATGCTATGAAAAGATATGAAGATCATCTGTTTATAGCCCATCCTTCAAAAAACAGTCTACGAATCCAGTTTAAAACACACATCTTGATCTCTAAAAAGTTACCAGTGCAGTATGAACGCGACAAAGTTGTCAATTTCCCCTAAATTAGCCAGTCAAAATATTTTTTTCTCAAATCCAGATTCTCTTGTAAAAATTCTTTATATTTTATAAAAATAGATTTTTCTTGAAACCCATTTTCAGCAAAGAGACCACCTCTTTGGCAACAATGTTAATGTTATTAAATTGTTAATGTCATCAGGTATCCCCCTTTCCCCCATCCCCTAACAGAAGACTGTTTTAGTTCACATGATATAAAAGAAAAAAGGAAAAATAAAAAAATTTGCAAAAGTTTTTTTTTTCATTTTTGCAATTTTTATTATTCCTCTTTAATTTGTGTGGGGGTTTTTACCAATCTGATTGGATCAACATTTTGACAAAAAAGAAAAATCTTTTTTTTCTTTCTTTGAATCCCATTACTTTGTAAAAATTGTTTTTATTATTATTATTTTTTTTTTTGTTTTTTGTTTTTCTTCTTCAAATGAGCGAATGGTCATCTTAAAAAGACCCACCTTCAAGGAAGGTAGCAAAGTTAGCTGGCTGGGTAAAAATCCCTGCACATCGCTATCTATGTATATTATATTCAACAACGACAGCTATGAAAGAACATTCAATGCATCAAAGGTATTTTTTTTTTTTTTTTTTTTTTTTCTTTTTTTCTAAGCATTATAAAATCCTTTCCTGGTACACCTCAGGATAATCCAATGTTTTAATACTTAGGCAACACTGGCTTATAAAGTCCATGGTTGAATATAAGCCTTGAAAAGTTTGTTTCTCTCTCATTTGTGTATGTGTGTGTGCGCGTGTGTTTTGTTCGTATATATTTATATATATATTTTAATAAGTAAGGATGGGAAATTCAGGACTTGTGGGCTTTGTTGGTTTTAAAGGAAACTTGCAACACTCTGTCTCCCAGGCGATACCCGTTAAGGCTGGCGATGGCCATGGCTGCCTCATCATAGTTGGTCATGGTGACAAAGCCGAATCCCTTGCACTTGTTGGTGTTGAAGTCACGGATGACCTTGACGTTGTTCACTGCGCCGAAAGGGCCAAAGAGCTGCCAGAGGACGCTCTCGTCGGAATCGGGGGACAGATTGTAGACGAAGATGCACCAGCCTGTTCCTGTGTGACCAGGGATGTTCATTCCCACAAGGCTTGTCATCCCATCAATGGTGATTGGGGAGAACCTGGGGGGACAAGCAGAAGGGGGGGCTGGTCCAGACATCAGTCTGACCATGGAAAACACACAGATGCACAGACAGACACGGGGCAAAGGGCTGAGTAAGTGTTTGCAGGAGAGTCTTTAGGGTTTAAAAACCAAAATGCAAAAACTAACATCTGTGGCATTTCTTCTGATGGGAATGGCTAGATGGCTAAGGCATGTACATGCCAAGAGAAAGGCCTGGATCAATTCCTAAAAGGCATGAGGGACTCCCAAGTCTCCCAGAGCAAGGCTCTATCACAGTATATGTTCCTACGTTGTCCCCCAACCCCCCTCACCCATGTATTAGATAGTGAGTTCTTGGGGAAATGGCTCTATTTCAAGGCTTATATTCTATTGCTCTATTTATCTATTCAGTGGAGCGCACAAGGGAATCTCATAGACACAGTGACACATAGAAGACACTCAATAAATATTTATTGATTGAATAAGCGAATAACTCGTTGATGTCAGTGCTTCGGAAATTTTATTTTGTTATTTCTAGGCAGAAATGGGGGATGGCCCTTGAACTGTTCAAGTCTACCATCTTTGCAGTCCCTTGATTTATGGCTGTCAAAGATCTCTTGATATTATTGAGGATGGAGATACATGAGAACAAAGAGACATGTCTTATTATTAATCAGATGAGTGGCTGATGTTTCATTTAGTATCGATTCAGAGTTCTCCCCAAAAACTTGAATAATAATAAAAAGATGTATGATTTTTTTATGATATATTATCTGGAATTCATTTCTAAGCATCATTGGAACAAAATTTCAAGTGGTTTATGCATTTGTATGTCTTGAATTGCTGAACATTAGAAAAGCATAAAACTGCCATTTGCCCTGTTACAATTACTTTTGTATTGGGCACAGAATCTTCTCAGTTTTTGTGTAAGCTTAAAAAGAAAAAATGACTCTTTAGATTCTGTTCACTGTCTGATAAAATAAATCCATGTGTGATTTATGATAGATACAGTAGGTAAAACAATTAGGATACCAGTGCCCACAGCTGAACATTATTTTTCAACATTTTGTTTCAGACCAAATGTAGACAGGGATTTTGATGCTGTACACTGACCAGAAGCTTGCTTTTCATTGGTTGAGTGGCTTTGCTTTTTGGGGGCGGGGGCTGGGGGGAAGAAGAGGAAGCAAAAACTAGGGAAAAGCATGGAGTAAAGTGTGACTAGGAATGTTTTTAAAAATGAGCCAATATTCTTGGAGCTCTGGGAAGGGCCCATAAAGAATAGTTCTATACCTAACTAGAGTTTAAATAATCAAATGGCTGCTAAAGATATGCTGAACATAATAACTCAATAGAAATTGTTTTTGCTACTATTTGCTAAGTCAATTTTCCCTCTTGCTTAAAAACAAGACACCCCCCACCCCCCGCCACCGCTACCAAAAATCATGGTACAGATTCTTAGAGGGCAAACATAAGTTTAACTGCATTTGAATTGTTATATAATATTATTAAAATTATTAGGTGCTGAGGATTGAAACCAGGGGCACTCTACAACTAAGCTACATCCCCAGCCCTTTTTTTATTATTTTTTAAAAGTTTGAGACATGTTTTCACTAAGTTGCTGAGGCTGGCCTTGAACTTGATATCCTTCTACCTCAGCCTTCCTCATAGATGGGATTACATGTGTGCACCACCATGCTCAGCTGCTGTTTGCTTTATTTCTGAACTGTCTTCTCAGTGGTCTCTCTTCCAACTAGGTGAATTGGTCCCTTTTGTATATGGTAGAGAATAGCTAAATATTTATGGTAAGGTCAAGGTCAGAGCAAAGAGGTTTCAAGTAGGACCTTGGTTCTAGCTGTTGATGGCTACTGGAGCATTTAATCTGGGTTCGACAGGAGGAGAAAATGCTATTATCTATTAGTGTGTCCATTCTGAATTGGGCACTGGAGGAGGCAACAGCACACAGGCTGCGGCTGTGTCTTCCCTGGTCTCACCTGTGTTATGAAATATCACTCTTCTCATGGCATTTGGTGCTACCTCACTAAAGTCAGAAAGGAGCAAAGGGATGGGGTAGAGCTAGGCAAGATGGGAAAATGCCTGGGAAGCAGGCAGTGTGTGTTAGACATGTGGAGATAATTCACAGTTATCCTCACTGGTAGCTGGGACTGAGATTCAAGAAGCTGGCACTCTGATAGTGAAGTCTGCAGTCAAGTTACTCCCTTGACTGCGAGCTAGCTTCCAGGCAGGGTACTTACCATGCGTGGCCAAGTGGTGAAAGAACTGCCTAGAGTGGGGAGTGTGATGTGGACTATTAAAGAGCACATCTCTCTCCCTTGAGTGGAGGAAGGGGAATTAAAGTGTGCAGCTCTACTGAGCAAGATGATGAAGATGCTCTGTCCCTAGCAGTGCAGCGGAGCTAATCAGAAGCACATATGGGAATCTCATGGACACAGTGACATAACACACTCAACTCCCTAAGATTCAGATTTCAGATTGGGTCTGGAACATCCCTGTGATTGCATTCAGAGGGTCCCCAAAGCCTTGACCCTGTTTAAGCACCCAACCCCACAAAAAGGTTTCAAATCAAAGAAATAGCGAGTTAAAAACCCACATACGTATATAACTGAGGGAGGGTTTATAATAACTGCTAAAACCTGTAACAAAAGAAAGTCCTGGTTGAGGTGCACACAGATACACTTCATTCCCAGGATGTGCTCTGATATGCACACCGAGTTGGGGGTGGAAGTCATAAAGTCCTTCATGTGTTAATTTATGCTTTGGCCAGAATTGATAGTCCAAAATCTAAATTTTCCACTGAAAATCATAAGATGGTCAGCCTTGATAAGCAAAATGTTCTAATTTTGCTTTGTTGGAATCTGCCCTCTTAACTGAATCTTGGCATTGCTAATGCAAAACAGTTGCTCTGCAAGTTTGCAAAATCAGCCAGCAAAGAGTCAGAGCTTTGTCCCTTAGGGAAGCCATTCAGAGGACCAGATTATCAAGGGCTTGGTAGCTGTGGCACCTGAACCATAGGATAAGCCCACCTGCAAATAAAAGAAAAAGTGAAACACAAAATGTTTTGTGTGCCCTAAAAGAAATAAAATCAACTGAAGTCTGAAATTAAAATTAAGAATTTGACATGCTGGTGGAAGAAAAAGGAAGAATTAAAAAAAAAAAAGTAAAGTTAGTGAATTAAAAAAAAAAATTCTAGCCCCAGTCTGTGCCAACACGGACATCTGGCAATCTGTGGAGTTTTAATTACCTCTTTACGCCATAGGCCATATTAAGCAAATTGTCCAGCCTGCAAAGAGAAGGAGGGTCTTTGGGTTAATGCCTCACAGATGGCAAGATCACTCAATGGAACTATTAATAAGAATGCTCCATTTTCAAAGAAGAAAAGCTCAACAACTTTCCCCACTGCTGAGGAGTCTATCCACCGGTAGTTTCCCCCTTTCCTGCCTCCAACTGCAAGTAACTCATGTTCAGGTCAATGCTAGAGTTTAAAGCAAAGTGTCTAATGAATCCCCCTTTCTTTCAAGGTCTCAATCAATCCCACTCCCCCCACCTCTCAGAACATTTGTGTGGATTTTATTTTATATTGTGTGTGAAATTGTTAGAAGGAGGGGGACTTCTTAAATTGTTCACCTTTTGCTATAATTAAACTTGTGAATAAAGGTCTCTGTTCCAGATCAACAAACAATGCATGTGCACACAATACACATCAGAATGGATCTTTTCTGTGAGCCTAGCTACATTAAATCTTCTTACCACACACATGGGGCGGGGAGGTAGGGGGGGTGCAGGGAGTATTTGTGGTTAAGATTTAAAAAAAAAATAGCTTACTATTTACAGCCTGAAAACACCTCCTGGCAAACTGTCATTATGCTATAATCTTCCTCACGATCAGTACCTTACTCGGGGACAAGCTATTCACACCATGGGGCAGTAGTAACCATAGTTTCCACCATTAGAAGCCTGCTGGAGAGGCTTTTTACATAAATACTGCATGCACTCTCACACAAAATAAAAATTAGATGACTTGGACTCTTCATGAAATCATTAACCATTTCAGATTCACAGGGCATGGGAGGACAACTGAAGAGGCTGATTTTTCTCCTCACTGTGTCCAGATGGACTGTTACTATTCTAAATAGAAGGACCTACTATTTTCCCATGTGAAGTTTAACGAGAAGAAAAACCCTTTCATTAAAGAGAAGTTGGGACGTGGGTGGGACAACATAGTTGTTTAGAATTTACTATGGGTAGGTCAAGGCTATGCTTATCTCTTGCACAATATAGACGTTAAGGTTAGACTGCCTTCAGGGAGAAAGCAGCCTTTCAGAAATGTCTACAAGGGGAATGCTCTCTGCACCAGGAGCTTACTGGGGGTTGGGTATCCAAAGGAAACACTAGACTTAAATGAAGTCTTCCTCCTTGTCTTCAGAGTGTGCTGACTCACGGGAGTAAAGTTAACACTAAAAAATTTTGCTCCCCTGGAACCCAGAATTCCTTGGGAAAGGAGAACAGTACAAGCCACTCCCTCAGGCAAGGATCTGCTTCCTGGGCAGTATTAAAAGTCCCTGCCCGAGTTTAAGTCTAAGATTCAGAAATGTCACCTGTGACTACTGTTGTTGAAACCAAACTTTGTTTGGTTAAATATAGAAATTTTGTTTCTACTGAAGAATTTCAAGTTTAACCAAACAGTCCCAGTAGTAAGTTGCAAGGAGTTTGGAAGAGCATCGGGTCTTATCATCTCATTTTATAGGAGTGGAAATAGAGGCTGTTTGCTTTGCCCCATACTTAAGAGTCATGGGCTTCCCTGGCCCTTGCCCAACTCTGTACCATGCAGCAGGGCTCCCTCCTCTGTGGGCCTACCTGAACCTCTGAGCCTGGTGGTGGAGTGGGCCTGGGTAGCGCCGGTTGGGAGACTGGTACAGCTGGGAGAGCAGGGCCTGGCTGGACTTCTGGCTGGGGTTGTTGGCAAACTTCACAGTAATCGGTTCTGTAGCACCACTGGGCTTCTGGCCATTCAGTCCTTTGATGGCTTCTTCTGCCTCAATCCTCTTATCAAAGCGGATAAATCCCACCCCTCTAGACACTCCTGGGGAAAATGAAAGAGACTTTGTAAAGAGTGAAAAAAAAAAAAAAAAAAACCCCTGGTAAATACCTTTGGGAAGAGATGAGTGGGGCCCTATGGATATTGTGTGGGGGTCTCAGTCCACCTGTGGGGCCTGGCAGAGCCCAGCTCCCTGAATGTCTTTCACTCACTGAAATGTATCTGCTTACACTTACACCAGCATGGCCCTGGACATATGCCTCCAACCCCTAGAATTTCTTGCATCTGTTCTCTCTGGCCCTCTACCACTGTTCATCTCCCTCCAGTTACTATAATTAATCATCCACCAACCAGCTTCTAGTTCTCCAGTGAGTCCTCCACACCCAGCTGTTAAGTCATCTATATGAAAAGACAACTCTGACTACAGTTTAATCTTTAAAAACATTTTCTAAACCTCTTTATTGTACCCTGTGCATTGTATCCATTCTTCACTGCCCCAAACAGAATAAGCAAGAAACAAAACCCACAAAATACCCTTCCCTGGCTCCTTGCTGCATGCAGATGAAGTCCAGACTTCCTGGCATAGCATTTAATGTCCTTAGAAATCTGGTTCCAAATACCCTGTTGAGCCTCACACCAGGTACCCTGAACTATCTGGCATTCCTTGAATAGGCTGTTTTTCCTCAACTCTGTGCCTTGAGATATGGCATCCTCTTCATCTAGAATGCTCTATCCTTCCCCCTTTCCAGGTAACTTCAAGTCATCCTGCCAACCTGTTCAAATAATGCCTCTACAATGGAGCCTTCCCAACAATCATCACCAGGCATAGTACATCTTTTCTTGAGCTCTCACACCTTGATGGCACCTAGCAGGAACCTGTGACATTGGAGTCCTGTAAGGTCAGGGACCATGCCTTCTTCATCCTTTGTCCCCAGTGTCCCTCTGCACAGTGTCTGGGTCAGAGCCTACTTCGGTTGGTTACATGAATCAAATGACAAACATGTGCTAAACTTCTCTCAGGGGGTGACTTCTAAATCGAGATAGAGTGGGGGGTAGGCGTAAAACACCTTGTCATTAAAAATGCAACCCCAGGTACTTTACCTTTCTTGCTGAGAGGTGCTGGCTGATTGGCTTTCTTTATTATGGACAAAGAACCTGAGTACCACAGCCTGGGTTCTTACCCTGCTCTACTCCTGACTAGCTGGTGGGAAGTCAGCTCTTACTTTGGATCTATTTGCTGATGTGTGAAATGAGGTAGTTTGAAGTTCCTTTTAACTCTGTAATGCTATGAATTGGAGCTAGAGCTACCCATACAGGTTTTCACATACAAAATTAACTGTTACTGGTTGAGGGCTGAAAGAGACTTTGAAGGTCATACAGTCCCATTCTCAACCTGATACCCGAATTCTCTTTTACAACCTTGCCAAATAGTGTGGTGGCTGCTGGAACAATTCCCATGATGGAGAATTCTGTATCCCAATATGGCCCATTTTAAATTTGGGAAGTTGATGGATGAGAAGTCTTTCTCCCTAGTCAGAAGTGTGCCTATTCATGACCCATATTCTCTACTTTAAGCAACTATTAGCCTGTTCCTACGGGTAACAGTTGGGCACTGATATGCAAGAAAAGAAATCACAAAGAAACACTTAACCTGTAACTTGATCAACCAGGATTCGTGAGGTGATGATACGACCATATTGCGAGAAAAGCTGCTCCAGCTCCTTCTGGGTCATGGTTTTGGGAAGGCCGCTAACGTAGAGGTTAGCATCCCTGATTGAGGCCGAGCTTGGACGGGCATATGAGACCTAGGAGAGGCAAGAGGACTAAATCCATTATAGGCACTTGACCTCAAGGGAGAGACTGAGGCAATGACCACAATGACAGTGCCTTGGCTGGCAGTACAGCCCAAGGTGCCAGTTAAAATTACTCAGTAGGTCAGAGTCTGAGCCGCTCTGTAATAGTAATGAGAACTAGGAGAACAGCAATAGAGGAACAAAAGGAGAGTTGACGATAACTTAAAACAAATGCACAGATAAGGGTCTCTAAGTGCAGAACAAAATAGCTACTGTATGGCAGCTGTTAAATGCAGAACTACCCACGCATGAAGTTCTTGAAGATTTACCTCCTGGATGTGGGTGTATAGATGATTTACTGTATCCAACACATAATAATCTTTGAATAAACCAAAAAAAAAAAAAAAACCTCTATGAAATTCTGCTCTGCACATTTCTCTTCCTGCCATCCTCCCTACCCCCATTCTCTTCAAGAAAACATAAAAGCAATCAGGTTCTCTATAAGATTTTTTATGTTCTGTCCTTTGTGTTGCTCCAATCTGTTCCCATAAGGTCTGCTCTCCCTGAATGACAAAGAATGGTGAAATGGGATTGAATGAACATCTGCTTGAAAAACTGGATATGTGACCTTGTTGTCACATCTGCAAGGACCAGCTTCCCCTAACTTTGAGGCCGGGCAGATAAAACCACAACAAACAAAATGGGAGCACGGTGTGCAGGAGGGAGGGGAAGGGCAGCCAGAGAGGGAAGACAGCCTCACTGATGGTTATAATAAGTTTGACTTTGTAAATTTGTCCTCCCAGATCTCTCAACTGCTTTTTTTCTCCCCAAAAAGCTAACACAGAAGTGTAAACAGATCTGAAATTCCATCTGCAAGAAGCCAAATCTGTAGCAGTACACATAAGCAAAGCAAACCCCAGCAGTCATTAATTTTAGACTTTCATTTACTTATTTATTTATTTTTTTAAGAAAACAACATCAGACATTTGAAATATAATTTACAGCTAGTCTAACAAAAGCACTTTCCTGCTAAAGCTATTTCTGGGGCGGTTATGGCTCAGAATAGATGATGAAAACAGTCATTTCAGAGCACATCTGACAACGTTGGACAGGAAGGGACTTATATGCCTTAACATTTTTCAGTTGGGAGTTTTATTTAATCTATATAACTGATTTCATAAGACCTGGAAAGACTGTGGGGGTGAGTGTGTGTGTATATGTGTGCGCACACACAAGTCAGTGTGCAAAAGGAATTGCACATGTAAAAACCAGCCCTTCACCATTAAGAACTAAACCTTTGGAAGTAAAGTGGACCTTGCTTCTGGAACCTTCAGGGAAGAGAATGGGTGTAGCAAAGAGGAAGAGGATGAGTAGACCCCTCACCCATGGCACACTCTCTCTTTCTATGACAGAGACACCAGGTCCCTTTATGAGTTCCATACCTAAAAATAGATGTTGACTCAACAGAAAATGATGTGAGTGACTAATCTGCCTCTCTGGCCTCCCCCTGCTGATGGAGTGAGGCAGCTGCCTACATTGTCTACATCTTCTAGAAACTCCTGGGTGGCCTGGGAAGCCTCTATAAGTTTTGCTCCTTCCCAACACAGGGCTGGAAGGCAAAAGGGCCACTACATGGAGGATTGCTGTGTGTGCACTTGAGGCCACAGGGGACAGTGGGGGCCAAAAACCCATGCCACTGCCTGGATGGGGCTTCACTCCACAGAATGTGCCCCTGCCCTTGTCCTCTCAGGTTATAGCAAAGAACTATTTTTCAGGCAGGAGGAAGGAGTGGTTAGGAGAAGGAAATCTCATAATGATGAGTCCACAGTAATGAGAGTCACCCTTGTCTCACTCTGATTACTGGTAAGTCATCTGAATGTCATTTGCCCCTCTCCCACCTTTATGCTTTTGGCTCATGGGGAAAATTTTTTCCATCTTCTTCCTCAAATACAATTCTTACTTTTCTTAAGGGCTCAGCTCAAATGTTACCTTCTGTTGATAGCCGCCTCTGTCTGATCTTGACTTCTAAAAATCTCCACAGCAACGTGGTCAATGAATCATAGCACTTAACCCGTTCTGACCTTAACTCACCAGCTCTCTGTCTGGTCTGATGATCTCCCTGAGGTCATGGATTGTATGTGTCTTATTTATCTCTGTGGCTGTAGCTCCCAGCACAGAGCCTGATTCCTGCTGGGTGTTTAACACCTTCTGAAAAAATGAATGGACACCCACAGCTCCTGATGAACGATGCAGCCCTTAATGGCTCTTTGGGGTTAACTATACCTTGGTTCCTCCACTAAGATGGATCACTGAGAGTCAAGCACCCAGAGTCACAATTGTGTTTCCCTACTAAGCTAAGAGCTAAGGGACAGTTTTCCCACTCTCCAGTGTCTAGGGTTGGAATAACCAGAAGAGGACATCGTAGGACTACACATCACTTCTCTCAGCAAACATATGCTGAAGGTCTACCGTGAGCCAGTGACTTGCTGTGCTGCATTCTGGGGACATAGTCAAAGCAAGACAAGGTCTTTTGCTCTGAAGGACCTCCAAGTCCAATGGGGGCCACAGACGTCTAAGAGGACACACTTGATAAATATGGGTTGAGTGGAATAATGGATGAGGAGGCATATAAACCAATTATCACAAAGTCACAAGATGTGTGCTATGCCAGGGCTATGTATGAGTGTGACTCAAATGCAGAGGAGGGATAAATCAAGGATTAACGAGGCCAGGAATAAGACAAAGCTGAAATGAGACTGTTGGTGAGACAGGGTGGAAGGGTCAGGGAATAGCGGCCTGATAATAACCTTCCTGTCTCATGAATACAAATGAGGCCAAAGCTTAGGGAAGGGCCTGGCATTGTGCATTTACTAGTATCCAATAAATGCACCATGGATAGTAATGACCTTGATTTCCATTAGTATTGGGTACCCAGAACCGGAATACAGAGAGGAGCAGGTTAAGGACTGACCCTGCTAAGGAAAAGAAGCTGGCATTGGAGTCAATGACACAACAAAAATAATTTCCCTAAAAAATGATTCTAACAGAGGCAGAATCTTAGGAAAAATTACTTCGACAGATTCCCCAGAATAGACTGTAGACACAAGGCAGTAACAAATCCCAAAGGTGAACAGCTCCTTGGTCATTCTATCCCCAAACGAATTCCTGCTTAGTTTTCCTCCTCAGTTTGGACCCTTAACTTGCTATTATTTTATTCCCCTGTGCCAGAAACCAGTAGGTAGGTGGTGACAAAAATGATAGGAATAGGATCTCTCCACATTCAATATCCAAAAGCTCATTCCAGTATCTAAAACGTTCAAGTTTCCTCATATACTTATTAAATTCCAGTGGAATGACTACTGGTGTCAGAGTCTGTGTCAGGCTTAAACATTTCAAAAACATTGTCAACTTTTAGCTCTTGCAGAGGGGCCAGCATTATTGGCATGTTAGCTCTTCTGAACCAGTGTCCTAGAACCTGGGAACTCCAATGCTAGAGCCAATGCTCTAGAGAATTCCCCTGGCTTTGGACCATTAGGATCCTGTTTATTTCATTCATCTAGAATCTTTGAAGACAAGATTGGCATTTCTAGGTCATCGCAGATGTTGCTCCAGAGCTCAGAAGGAGCTGAGAGTGAAGAGGCCACTCCTTCCTCTGGGTAAGTGTGGCCCAAAGGCAGGTAACTATGAATGGCTGGTTTTACAGACAGTGTTTACAGAAGATTTTTCAGCCCTTTCAAACTCCTCAGTTCTGCCCATCCCTGCCTGCCCATAATGCCCCCACCCTTTACACTATAGCAACAAGATTATGAGCTCAGATTTCGGGTGGGTTCCAATACTCACTAGCTGTGTGAGCTTGAGCAAGTAATTTGATCTGGATAAGTCTGTTTCTTTACTTGCAAGAAATGGGGAATAATTCTCTGATGGGTTATTGTAAGAATAAGTAAGAATATTTTATGTCTAGAACATACCTAGAATTTAGTTCAACTTAGTAGCATGTATCATAACTTAGATACATATTATTATGATGAATTATACAGACTTCTGTGGGTCAGTCTTTTATCAAACAAGCAAACATCTGGAACACTACCAGTGAATGCCTAGAAAGGCACTGTCTTCCTTCACCACCTTACTGGGGTCTGGCCATCTTTTAGCAGTTCATTGCCGTGAATTTCCTC
Organism: Geosciurus inauris; assembly: GCA_004024805.1. Lineage (NCBI taxonomy): Eukaryota > Metazoa > Chordata > Mammalia > Rodentia > Sciuridae > Geosciurus > Geosciurus inauris. The sequence goes on from PVHX01000151.1 coordinate 352,224, forward strand.
TAACATGTTTCAACAAATCCCACCCCTTCACACCCACAAAGTCCTTTCCATTTTCCTAAGTGACTCAGTGCTCTCAGAGATCCTCACAAGGTGGGTAAGTAGCATTGTCATTCACCCCAGGTGGGGAACAGGACGAGGGCTGTGGGCTGCCTCTTCCCACACAACACCCACAAGTCCCTCTACCTGTTCACAGTCAGGACTTGGTCTGGGGGGTGAGGCAGAGGGAAGAACAGCAAGGTCCCTTGTCTGACCCACCATAATTCAGAGAAAGGAGAGGACATGAGAAATAATAAAGGCATCATCTTGGGGCTGTGAAGAAGGAAAACTGAGAGGAAAAGGCAGCCTTCTTAGCTCCAGAAAGATGCTCTTGTGGGAAACCACTGGATTAAATAAGAGTTCATTTACTTCCCCCTTTCCTGAACACCTACTGTGTGCCAGACCCTGGAATGGATGCTGGGAGTGTGACTGCTTCAAGGACCCCCACAGTCTGGCAAGGGAAATAAGCAAGCAAATAAAGTGCAATACCCAGGGCTATTGACAAGGGACACTCATCTCCCACATTTGTTGTTTCCCTCCAAATGGAGAGCACCCTAGAGTAACAGTCTATGTCTTTTTCCAGCCCTTCACCCATTCTTCTCCAGGGACTTGGAGCAATTTCTCTGAATGGAGTCTTCAATAATGAGGTACATGAGGCTCAGGTGCTGCCAGCTTCAGTGCCAGACAGAAGCCCAAACTCTAGGCTCTAAGTTCTATGGGGGCAGGCTCTATTCTCATTTAGGGAGACCTGTGGGGTCCAGAGCACCTATGACAAGGTGTATCAGTCTGTCAAGTGTTAGGAAGTCCACTGTCCAGGTAACGCATCCAGGTGTTAAACAGTAATAAAGATGACCTCAGGATTCCACACCCTTTTGTCTTGCTTCTCAACTGGTTTAGAACTGATGTGCAAAACAGTAAGGTCATTTGTTGGGCCCCTTTGGATCACAATAATGGCATGCATCTGGATGTTTTTGTGAGCTAGGTATACTATTTACAAAACTGCTAATGTCTATAACCACAGTTCAAGGTAACTGGAGATAAAGGTGTCAGAGGCCACACTGGTGTTCCCGGCATTACTATCCCTGATATCGGTTTCCTAGAACCTTGGTGCTAGAAGTGACCTCAAAAGTTCAGGGCGGGATCCAACACAGCTGGCTATCTAGCTTGTACATTTCCAAGGATAGGAAGCTCACTGCTTCATGAGGCATCCTATGCCACTGCTAGCCATTACTGATTTTTCTTCCTTCTACACCCCTGGAGCATTCTTTCTATCCTTATCACCCCTTATCTTGTGGATCTCACTGACAGGTAGGTGCTAGTTACAGTATCATGTAACTATTTTGAAACAGGCCACTTCAAAGAAGCTTTTGTTTATGGTACTTTAACTGAAACTGAGCTCCTGTTCTATAGTAGAAAAGAATACAGAGGTTAAGAGCAAGGGCTTTGGGCTTGAGGAGATAAAAATGTGAATCCCGACCACTTTCCAGTTGTGTGACCTTGGGGTAAGTCACTTAATCTTTCTGGGGTGCATCACTTGAATAACACAGTTTAGAAGCTCTCTAAAAGAGCTATTTGCTTGTAGGATTTCTAGGCACCATACCTGGCACACAGTAAGTGCTCAATAAACAGTGGCTTTGACATGATTACTATGTAATTAGGCCTTACGCTAGACATCAGGGTGCAGAGATGAATACAACAGTCCCTGACATGCAGGACTATTAGTCTAGCAGAGGAGACAAACAAACCAATCATTTCAGAAGATCAGGCTGTAGATTTTCCCCAGTTTGTTGTAACACCCTATTCTCTGAGTGAATATAAAATCCCCAGAGCAGACAGGTCCCTGGGGAACATTCATTCCAAAGAGACCAGGAGAATGGCAGCAGAGAACAGACTGTGGTGCTGCCAGGGCTTCTAGGAGCAAACCCTCCCAGGGACTTCCAATCCCACCTCTGGGAGCAGGGAGAGAAGAAAGAAGCCAGCTGCCTCCTAGAAACAACAGCTTTGATTGTGAGGATTGGTTCACCTCTGTGCCTGTGGCTGCAGCCCTACTCACAGGCAGGACAGGTGTCCCTTTTTGTAGCCCCCCTCTTTATACTCCCCTCCACCTGCCACCTGGTACACACTGTTCTCTTATCAGGGGCAAAAACTGACAGTAATGTTTCTAATGAGCTCTGATCATGCCATTTTTTCCTGCACAGAACCCTTCAATAATTCTTTAATGCCTTGTGATGGAAGTGCAGATCTCTTATCTGGGCATTCAAAGCCCCCTGGAATCTGGCCCAACTTGTCTTCTCCTGATAACCCTTTCCTGCATTCTCTGCCTGAATTCAAACAAAAACACAGTCACAGTTTTCTGAGTACTGCTGAAGATTTCCACTTTCATGCCTTTTTTTTTGGTCTTCATTCATCATGGCAAAATGAACTCTTCCTCACCTTCCATGAGGACTAGGGACAAATGACTGCTCTCTCCTTGGACTCCACAGGAGTTACATGTCCCAAGGGAAGCAGCTGCCACACCCGGAACATGTAGTGACATGTACATTCTTTATTCCTCCCTCCCTCCCTCCCCTCTTTTTTTTTTTTTGGCTGGAAATTGAACCCAGGCCCTCTCATGTCAGGCAAGTGCTTTACTACTGAGCTATATCCCCAGTCCTCTAGGGAGCATTTCTTGAGCATCCAGTATAAACCATGATTACCTACAAGTGAGGTATCATTAGTTCTGTTTTCCAGAGACAAATTCTGGCTCAGTGAGATCAAGTACTTGTCCAAGGTCACACAACTGAACTAAGACAAAACAACAAACTCGAATATGACTCAAAGTTCTGGGATCTTTCCATTGTGCCATGCTAACCTGAACAGTGAAATAAAAGCCATATTCTTGGCACCAACGGTTACTTTTCCTGGAAAGGTACCAAGTGGGAATGAGCATGCTGTAATATTTTATTAGACTCTTAGAGTTGGAAGGAACCATTCTGCAGATGAGAAAATACATCTAGAAAAGTAAGGTAAGTTGCTCAAGGTCATTCCTAATAATTTTTGACAGAGCTGAAACTAGATTATCCATCTTAACTCAAAGCTTTTATGGACAAAAAGGGAGAAGGGGAGGCGGATTGCGGTGCTTTCTGATCTTTGACAGACCAGCCATCCTGTCCTGAGGTTTCAGAGAAATAATTCTTTAGTCCTCAGGGCCACTGATGTTCTAGGCAGCTCTGTCCTACAGAACTTTCTGGAATCAGGAAATGTCCTATATCCATGATGTTCAATATGGTAGCCATTAGCTACATGTCACTATGGCACATTTCAAACACATCTAGTGTGCCCAAAGAACTGAACTTTTTTTTTTTTTTTAAATATTTTTTTTATTGTAGATGGACACAATGTCTTTATTCCATTGCTTTGTATGTGGTGCTGAGGATCGAACCCAGGGCCCCACGCATGCGAGGCAAGCGCTCTACCGCTGAGCTACAATCCCAGCCCCAGAACTGAACTTTTTATTTAATTAAAATTCAATATGTAGCCGGGTGCAGTGGTGCAAGCCTGTAATCCCAGCACTTAGGGAAGCTGAGACAGGAGAATCACAAGTTCAAAGCGAACCTCAGCAATGGCGAGGCGCTAAGCAACTCAGTGAGACCCTGTCTCTACATAAAACACAAAATAGGGCTGGGCATGTGGCTCAGTGGTCGAGTGCCCCTGAGTTCAATCTCCAGTACAAAAAAAAAATTCAATATGTGGCTAGTGGCCACTCTACTGACTAGAGTAGTTCTAGGTCCATAAAAAACACAAGAGTTATGACATCTCAGAATGAGAAAAGACATTTAGAGTCATTTAGTCAAAATTCATTCTGCGACAAGAATTCTATGTCATCCCTAATGATTGCATTTGAATGTCTCTGATGATGAAAGACTCACTACCATTCAAGGCAAATACTCTACTCTGACAGTTCCACAGGTTTTCTTCCCAGATTCTTAAAATATAGGATGGAACTAATGCCTCTGGGTCACTGCAGAATTTTCTTTCCAAGAGAATGGAAAAGCAACCATTGTGGGGTGGATACATGGGTGCAGAGCTCTCTTTGCCATCTGCCTCTGAACAACCTTTGCAGTGTCATGTCTTTTAATAATAAGCTGGATGGGCACAAAACACCAGGGATGGGCTGACCATAGTGGATAAGAAAGGACCATTAGTTCCTGTAATCTGGAGTCATATTCTCCTAACACAATCAAGGGGGTTTTAAAAAACAGTGCACATCACATTGTTGGCTTCTTTTATGCTTGTGGATGGCTAATGCCCAGACCCCATTCCATGCACTTCTGAAAACTTAACTTTCTAACCTATACCTGTCTAGTTTTCTTTTGTAATCCACACACAGAACATTGCAAATGGCCTTTAAGATACTAGCATCATATCAATTTCATGAGCTGAGAGAGCAAGGGAACTATATTTCCACCTCTCCAATTCCTATCTCTGTATATGAATTTATTCACTCAAAGGAAGTTAACTGGGTACTGCAGACAAAGCAGTCAAATATAATCTCCCACAAAAAAGAGAGGGCAGCTGGTACAACTGGGGTAAATGTGCTTGTGGTTTCCAATAGCCTTGCCATGTGCCTTCTCCTTGGGGATTTAGTGATCCAGCTGCCCCTGCTGACCTTGGCAGGGAAGTGCTCCCACACTGGCTCTGCCTATAGCCTGAATGTGCGGGGGGAGAGAAAATGCTTTTTTATTATTAACAAGACTGAGGAAGGCAGGCCATCATTTCTGGGTAGGGTGATATCCATCAGCAAAAAATGATCTGCTAACTCTTCGGGAAGCATTAAGAGCCGTGATAGGAGAAATAATTGCTTATGCCAAGTGCAAAGAAAAGATGCCTCAGCGGAATGAAGGCCTTTAGCAAGGCAGGTGGATGGTGGGAGGGGATGGGGGGGAAATGCGGCTGCCTGTGACCCCTGGCAAGAGAAAGAAGCGGGAGGGACAAACTGAAACCTGCAAAGCTCAAGTGTAGGAAGATCCCCTGGAGGCACTGTTAGTGCTATTAGAAGAATAAAGTGAAAATGGAGAAATGGTTAAGCAGCATCATAACATCCACAGAGAGGCAGAAATATGAGAACTCACCCTCCTTCCCAGAGAAGCCCCGCTCACACACTTTCCTGTAGTCTTGTTCCCTTGAGACCTGGACTGCTGCCTTGTGATAAAGTGTCTTTCTTACTCTCTCACCCCATCGCCTGACTGAGTGCCAACTCTCATGGGTTTGCTCAGAGCTGCAGAAGCAACCCTTTTGCCCCTTAATCTGAGTTCTGAAATTGCTAACACCCTCAGTTTACACAAGAGCTGTGCTTTGGAAATGTTTTATTTCAAGTTATAGTTGTATAATTTAAGTAAAACCTTAATGAAATTACTCAAAAAATAAAAATCACAAAAATCATTTGTGAAAATGTAATGCAATGAGAAAGGAACAGAAATATGTAAAAATGTTAATACTATTGGGCTGGGAATGGCTGATAAGCCTTCATGATATGATCCTGGGCATTCTACTTATTTAGAAATGAGGTCTAGAAATGATTTTGTCAGCATCTAAGGCTGACAAAATCTACTATAGTAGCCTGCAAACTGTTGGTTTCATTTGTCAAACACTCCACGTGGCACGCCATTCACAGATGAACCCACAGAGCACTCTCCCCCTCACACCTTGCACAGCTGCCTATCTCCCCACAACATCCAAATGGGAACCTCTATAGTCCCGTGAGCACCCCACTCCACTGCACTGGAGTTGCTCCTTTGCATGTCTTTGTTGCCCCTGAGGGAGGAGCTCCCAGAACAAGAGCAAGCAGTGAACACTTCTGCAATCCTGCTCCTCACACTTAGGTTAAAACCCAGATGTCTCACCACTCTGAAACTTTTAGCAGGAGTGATAACAAACCTTCAATGACATTTTACTGAAGGCTCTCAGTATAACTCAGACATCAATCCAACCAAACTTTGGTAAACGTGTTTCTTTTTTTTTTTTTTTTTTTAAATGTTTATTTTTTAGTTGTAGGTGACAGAATATCTTTATTTTATTTTTATGTGGTGCTGAGGATCGAACCCAGTGCCTTATGCGTGCTAGGCAAGCATGCTACCACTGCGCCATAATCCCAGCCCCACGGTGTTTCTTTTGAAGGCATTACAGGACTATCTATTTTTTTGGGGGGGTCCTTAATTAATGTGACAAAGAGCTGAACCAAATGCAACTGGGCTCAACCAAGTGCTTCTTAGTAAGTGGCACAAGTACAGTGTGAAGTCATAAGCTGCTTTTTGAGAGCCCAGGGCTAGGACAGGCATCAGGCTTGGGGTCAGGTAGGGAGAACAGGGAATCATTTTCCAGAATCCACAGCTATTTTACCCAATGCTTCCCACAGTCTAAAATGATCCTTGTTGGAGAAACTAGAAAACCAAAACAAAACAAAAACAAAAGCTAACAAATAGCACCTCAAAGCCCTAAATGGGGTAAACCAACCCCACTAAGCTCAGAGTTGAACACTGAGAAATGACCCAGTTTCCCAAGTGGAATTCCAGGCTGCTTTGGCAGGCCCATACTCTACGAGGGAATATAACCCTTTGGCTTCCTGAAACACATAGATGGAAACATTTCTAGGGCACTGCCATCCCTGGTTCATCTAAATCCTAGGACTTAGCACAGAATCTGGAAAGCTAAGGTCTAGGTAGAAATTATTTGAAGTCAGGTGTGTCCCCAAGTTCAGAAGCCCTGAACCACAAGTCTGCTTACTGAAGAACCTGGAGGAACCCTGCAATTCAGTTGTTTGCTTTTTATATCTCCTCCCCCTACGAGGGAGTATAACCCATGTGTGTGCAGAGCCAAATACACACCCACACACCCTTGCACGTGCTGCTAGGCAAACAGTCAATGTGGCACTCCAACATGACCTACTGCAGAGAGCTATTTTAAAACTTCTTTTTCTTACTACAAATCTCATTTACCAACTGTGTGATCCTGGGTGTGTGCCTTAACCTCTTTGGGCCTCAGTTTCCTCATTAGTTTGATGGAGATAATAGCATCTTCTTTGGTCTGTTTTAAGAAAAAGAGCTGATATGCGCAAAATACTTAGCCCCGGGGAAAGTTCAAAGGTTAAATGATAATAAGCATGTAAAAGGATCATAAATGTTATTGGAACAGTGTTAAAACTAAGTGCAAGATAGCATTACTATTATTTATTATAATTATTACTTCCTCTCGAGCTCAAGCTCACACATTAAGCAGCTCCTCTTCTGGAAGAACCCTTCCAAGGTCCTTTGGATGTTAACTCCACCTTCACTTCAACTTCACTGTTGGTCAGTTGTATGGCTGTGAATAAATCACTTCACTTCTCTGAGCCTGCTCTCCAAGACAGGGGTAGGAATCTCCCACTAAAGAAGTTATAGACCAAAGAACAATTCCTCTGGAGTCACCATCCACAACTACGCACTGGGGGAATAATTATGCACCATGCCATTTCTCTGCTTTCTCTGCCAGAGGTCTGGCCTTGCCCTCCACATGCTCTCAATATTCACACACAGTCGCTTTACATTCCTTTTAATAAAGGTGAACTGGATTTTTGTTGGCAGGGAACTATCATTGGTGGACACCTCTTACTAGTAGCCTGGTAATGAGCTATTCACTGCTCAATTGGCAAAACAGTGTTTGCATATTTAAATCTGAGTTCAGAGGTTGCAAACTGCCTGTCCGAAGGTCAGCTAACTATTAAATTCTGTTTGGTCTTCCTACATAATGCTTTAAATTTTTTGACTTAGTTTCTAGTCTTTAAAAATGTGTGAGATCTGATGTAAAAAACAATCTAGATTTCAGTTTCTATTAAACAATTAAAAGATCCAGCAACAATCTGGATTTAAACAATCATCACCATTATCATTACCACCATTGTCATCATCATCAGCAGAATAGCTGCCCTCTTTACCTACTACCCACTTTAGTTACTCCCACCCTTGGGCTTTCCAAAACCATCCCAGAATCTGGCTGCCAATCTTTCATCTGCATAGTTTAAGAATTAGCTCTTGGTTTGCCTGCACCTATTTTGCACATAAAGTAGCCAGCCAGCACTCCAGAAATGTGGGGGTGAGGGGACACAAACTTGACCAAAGTTTGCAAACATGTTCTAGATGGTTCCAAGGACATCTCCCTAATGCATGCTTCTAAAGAAGATATTTGTTTTTTCCAGATTGGCAAGTTATCTATTGCTTCATGGGAGTCAGAGCAAAGAGATAAATCTCATGTCACTTATCAAAGCAAACTGAAGCAGAAAAAGTAAACAGTGGCCTGAAAGGCAAAAAAGCAATTTTGAGAAATTAATAAATGATGAGACTATTAAAAGCACATGAAGAGGGTTTGCTTTTTTCTCCCATTTAATATGATTTTTTACCTTAAACACTGTGTCCCTTTAGGAAAGGGAAGAAAAGTTAATAAAGGAACCTATCACTCAAACTTAATTTTTAGTATGGCAAATAAACTGCTTTAATGAAAGGGCTGAAATCCCCAGGTTTGCACATTAAATTTTCATTCATAGTAGAGAATGGAAATTATTGATTCAGCCGTGGCATCATGCTTTTTGAATCCTACAGTTCAGAAGCCCACATTTCCGCTGGGTGCAAATGTGTTGGCAGCATTTTGATGCAGGGGGAGCCCAGGGTGGGTGGGAGGGTAGAGAAAGGGATGTGGATAAGGGAAGGAGGCAGACTGGCTTTTCTTAGAAAGAAAATAATCAATGTTCCTTGTCTCTAAGATCCACTTAGATAAAGCATTTGATAGTATGATGGGCCAGGGGATGCATTCTAAGACCAGAAAAGTCAGGTCTACTCAGTCTTCCCGAAAACCCCAGAGGCATTAGGAAATACCAAAAAGGAAAAAAAAAAAAAAGGCAGAATTGATGGCTGATGATTTGATTCCAAACCCTTGGAGAAGAGTTTAGGTTTCAAGAAAACTATGGAGGAAAGAAACTACCTTTCTCAGTTCAAGGTCAGGGTGTCTGTCAAGGGAAGAATAAATGTCTGACATTCTAATGCTGAACTAGATAGCACAGGAAATCAATCAGACACACAAATACAGCCCTCAACCTGGTGTGGCCTCATCAAATAGTCAGGTGACATGAGCATCTCTTCTTTACTTACAGCACAAAAATAGGTATGTTTTTCCTTTGAAAGAAATTAATCTTCCTGCCTCTCAGAGGACTACTCCATAATTAAACAACTCTTGATTATTTCCCCCTTAGAGAACTCACAGGAACTGATTCTAAGCCTAGACGAAGATAGCCTGAATTAGGCCCATTTTGGTGTCTTTGTGTACCAAAGACTGTAGGAGATCAGGGAAAGCAATTATCTTTAAAAATAAGCTAAACTCAATTGCAAAAGTAAAGCTGCTTAAAAAAGAAAGATAATCACATATTTTTTTAAAAAAGGTTTTGTTTTGTTGTTTTTGTTTTTATTACCTCTCAGCTAAGACTATTCTATAACCAGTTAGTAGACTCTTCTGTCAGTCTGAGTGTTAGAAGAGTAGCTCTGTTGGACTAAAAAGTTCTGGTTCTGTGTTTTCAGACGCTGAGAGCTGGTGCCATCTATAGATTTCCATTCTGGGAGAGGTTTCTCTTTTGTCCTACTTTGCGTCAGACCTGCTGTCGTGAGGATAAGAGCACCCAGGAGACACTTCCTTGTGGTTTAATAGGCTATGAAGGATGGGACTCATTAATCGGCTGGCAGCTGCCCCTAAACAGGACGCTGCCTGGAGGTGGGGGAAGAAGCAGAAGGGAAGAGCAGGCAGGGTCCATCCTGGAGAGATACCCCACACACACCGCCGCTGCCCAAAGGGAGCCCCCAGAGCAGGCAGCACCACCTCCTGAAGGATCCCACAAATGTCAGAGCCCAGAGCATGACAACATAGTCACAGAAACGTACACCTCCTGAAGGAGCAGGCTCTGGGTTACTGTTTTTGTTTTTGGTTTTTTTTTTTAATTTATAACAACAATCACTCCTGAGATATTATCTGCCTGCCTTATTACTCTTAGATTGATGAAATATTAGTATTCTTGTTGTTCCTTTACTATGTTCTCATTGATTTTATGGCACCGTTCCTATTACACTAGTGTGTGTATTTATAACTGACTTTCCCTTTCTAATTCGTGGGTGGGAGGTTCCTAACCACCCTTAGCCAAAGCCGAGCTGCTAAGACTGGTTCATGTCTCTTGACTTGGCATTACAACCTTCCAACTTCATCTTCTGATTGCCTCCTGTCTAAACTTAGGCCACACTATTCACACCTGGAACAGCTTCCTTGCCTCAGCCTCTCCCCTTGGCTTGCTCCTGACATCTGTGCAGACTCAGGCTGATAGGCCCTCTAAGTGGGGTCTTGCATCCCAGACACCTGATCTGCCTTCTGCATTGGAGGTCCCATGGCTCCTAGTTCCTTCCCTACACTCAACCCTCATCTCACTCTTTTGTGATGGCCTATGTCCCCACCTAGTAGACTGTAAATGTTCTTTGAATAAATAAAGAGCACCACTTTTGGCTCCCACATAGCCTGGATTTATTAGATTCACAGAATGAAATTTAACCAGGGCCTCCTGAATCAGGAGCCAGTACATCACCTCTTACCTTTATGGTTTTGGTCTGGAGTCTGAGTCCATTTAAAGTGTTGATGGCTTTCTCTGCATCCTTTGGATCAATATAGTTAACAAATCCATACCCTAAACTCTGTCCTGTGGAAACATTAAAAAAAGAGAGAAACACAGAGAGACAGAGAGAGAGAGAGAGACAGACAGAGGGAGAGAAAGAGAGTGAAAGAGAAACAGAGGGAGAGAAAAGAGATAGAGAGAGCGAGAGGGGGGGAGAGAGAGAGAGAGAGAGCGCTCAGTATTTTGTAGATGCAACACTTTCCATTGCAGTGGGTCAAAACCCTCCTCTGGTCTATGATTCCTTTACTTTGGGGTTTACTCCCAGACTGAGAGCTTTCCAATTCTTCCATCCCTCACTCTGGTTGGCCTTTCAACTTAGAGGAGCTGCCCAGTCAAAAAATGGGTAAGTGCCCCTACATATCCACACATGATATGCACAAATGTCCACATAATCAGGAAGAGGCAGGACAGGGCAGTAGAAAGAGAGCAGGTGTAATTCGTTGGAAGAGACTTGAATTGAAGTCCTGGGGCTTTTCCTATCAGCTATGGGACTTTGGAGAGAAGTCCTTTAATCTCTCATTTCCCCAGATCTCTACTCTGGAGATAACACACTTACCTCAGACAAGTTCGAGAGAGTTAGTAAGACATTGTATATAGAAGGCCTACCAAGTACATTGCCTAGAACACAACAGTGCTCAACAAAAGACAGCTCTGCTCTGCTCAGGCCTGTAAAATCAGGGCCAATACTAGACGCAATAGCTGTGTCTACGGCCTCAGTCATGCCAGCCACACCCACACTCAGAGGGATATAGCAGAATCTGAGCAGCAAAAACTGGAGCCCATTATAGTGCAGAACGCAGGCATGGCAAGAATTGAAAGCAGTTGCTACAAATCATTCTTTGCCCTCACCATCCCCAGGGCCACAGAACAATAAAAAGAGGAGGACGGGGGTTTCTATTGTAGATAACAGGGGAGCTCCTAACACAAAGGGGAGAGTGCAAACACATTCTGCAAAGAGAATTTTGCTACTTTAGGTGGAGATGGCATTAAATTGTCTGCAAAGAGAGGTAGCAAGTGACAGGGCTCCCCCCTAAGTGAAATAAAAATAATGTGCTTGCGATCGTGCCACTGATTATAAATAGTCCATCAGCTCTGCCATGTGTCATCAGCCAGAAATATCATTAGGAAACTTTACATTTTCTGACATACCCTTTAAGAAACACAGAGCTTGTGGTGGCTGTAAAACCAGCTTGAACTTCCCAGGCAATGTTATTGATTTGTGGGCGGCAGCAGAGCCGAAGGAGAGAGAAATGACAGGACGTCACATGTCAGGAAAGACTGATTACATAAAGCTCTCTTTGGAGTACTGGGGCCAGGACTGGAAGACAATACAGCAAAAAGCCTGCCATGTCCTGGTGACAGGATCCCATTTCAGCAGCCAAAAAAATCTTTCCAACAGCTTCTGTTTTGCTGGTAAATGTCTGTGTTTGTGTTGGTTGTAGGAGGGAACCTGGGAAAACAAGTTGAGTTCTGGAATCAGAAAATGGGTGACTTTGTTATCCTTCATAGGATGGAAGCAAAGAGAAGCATGAGAAAACTCAAAGCCATACCCTAATGGAAGGCTGTCATCTTTTCCATGAAAAACTTCAGACGACAACCTTCAATTAGGATCTGCCATTTGGTTTTGGAAGAACAATTAGAATAGGAAAGACAGGGGCAAACTTTGCCAGATAGGCCCTTTACCAGCCAGAATTGGTAAGTGAAGAAGGAAGAGTAAAAGAGTGCTGGGCACACTCCATTGCTGGGACCTTTCTCTTTCCATTTTGTGGTGTAAGTGTGGTGCATAAGTGATGTGTGTGTCTGCGTATGTGTCTGTGTATGTGTGTGGAAAGAAAGAAATTTTGAGAGAGAGAGGAAGAGAGAGAGATGTGTGGATTATAAGACCCTGCCACATGGTCTGAGAACCTTCATTTTGCAAATACACAAATACAAGAGATCACTTGCATTGGTTTAAAAATACCGTTTATCCTAAATTTGGCACCACCTCATCAAGCCTAACTATTTTCACCTAATTAAATCCATTTTCATCATGCAAATTTCTCAGTCATATTTACCTTGCATATACAAGAAGTCTTAAAAATTGCTGTATTAAAATATTCTTATAATCACTTTTTAAAAACAGTCATGCACCAAGTTGAGCTGCTTTAAAAAAGTATTTTTAAAGCAATTCTGTCAATGATAAACCTTATACATGAGTTATAGCAAACTGGTCAGATGGTTCATTTTTCAGTCCAATTTAATTTGTGTAAAATTAAAATAGAATATGAAAAAATATAAACAAAACATAACTTAGCTGCAAACATTAGACCTAACTCACACAGAAAAAGTTCCTTATTCATCTTGGTAATGGAATATATGTAGAGGAATTTATTATGTTTTCCAGGGGTGCAAGTTTCTAATACATTATTCTTCTAAAAATTATTCATATATTGATGTAAATTTAAAATAAATTTAGTGGATAGAGTTCTTACATTCTAAATGTTATCTCTGTTTTAGACTTTTGCTTCTGGAGAAAGGAAAACACACTCAGGCTCAGGTCTTAGGAAGGTTATAAAAGTCAAGTGAGGGAAAGATTCCTGCCCAGCAAGATGTATCACATCAACCCACCTGCCTGTAACAGTCCCAAATCCACTTTAGTTTCTGACTATAATTAGCAGTATTGTGCTATCATCACCTGTCCTAGGTTTAGAGAGACTGCATTTAACATCAAGAAGGAAGGAAAACTGAAAACCAGATGAAGGTTATTTCAGAAAGGAAGGGAAAAAAAAGATGGAAACTCTTCTTGATACAAAATAATGAACTGCAAACTTTAAAACAGAGCACTGCATTGAACAAAAGAGGATAGAGATGGAAAAACTTGCCTGTGAATTGAAAGATCTGAGATAAACTGGCAGCACAATGAAACTACCTGTGGTTACTCTGGTCATGAATAGGCTTTCTTCATGGCTTCTCACCATCATAGGAGGAGTCCAGCTATGTCTAATAAAAATATACTCTGTGGATCTAGCATTATTTCATAAAATGCTCTAGAGAAGATTAATTTCCTAGGTAGAAAATATAAAAACCCAAGCTTCATTTCTTTTAGGAACTGTTTTACTTGTGGGGGAGAGTAAAATGAGGAAGAATTATGTTTTATATTTGGTGGCCATATATTGGTGGTGGGTCTTGGATCTGTAGTTCTGTGTTTAAATGTAGATGGAACAATATAGATGGAACACATTCACAAAAGAGTGATATTTTTTCCATGGGTCCCAAGACAGTCACCATGCTGAGAGGCCCTGCAGGATCCAATCTGGAGGGTGCAACTAAGTGTGTATGTATCTCCAATTCAAAAATAGATGATATCTTTTTATTATTCTTTTTTTTCCCCAAATAGTCACATCTTCTCCCTTTATCATCAACAGAGTAACATGATTTGAGCATATGGATATGGCAAAAGAAAATTAACAAACTTTTATTTTTTTTTAGTTGTAGATGAACACAATATCTTTATGTATTTATTGTTATGTGGTGCTGAGGATCAAACCCAGTGCCTCACACATGCGAGGCAAGCACTCTACCACTGAGCTACAATCCCAGCCCAAACTTTGTATTTTTGTTCCCAATTTATAAGTTTATTTACATGGCAAGTTGGACAAACAAAAACAAAATCACCAAAGTTATGCTTATTGAATTATCTCTGTTAAAGAAAAAAGATATTAAAAAATGAAGACTATCTCGAAAACTTAGCAGCTGTAGTGAGTATCTGGGTTTTGGATGCCCACAGGACCTACAACCCTCACATTTGATCAGTCCCTAATAGTCCTGTCCGGCTACATGGGTGAGGGGTCCCCAGTTAGTATGCATAGGAAGGGAATGCATTCTTGGCAGTCTGGGATGGAAACTTGTCATTCAGAAAGTAGTTTCCAAGAGAAAACCTCTATACATAACGGCTACATTTTAAAGCACCTCAGTATTTTGGATTAAACAGGCTCTTGTTTAGAACAAGCCATTCTTAAATCTGAACCTGAATATTCCTGTTTTTATGCAGCACAGGCACACACACATACAAACACACAGTGTCCTCCAGACATGGCCACTCTCTACTCTGTTAAAATAATTTTTGTACCTAATTTATCCTCTAAGAAACTAGATACTTCTTTCCATAAGAACTGGCTTACAAATGTTTGTATCTTTGCACATGGTAGGTACTTAATAAATGCTTAGTTAGTAAAAGAATTAATGTACCTTTTGAACTCATCTTTCATTTCTGAAAGCATATGACCAGAATGTTTTGTATATTTGAGGGAAGAAGGAAAACAGAGACGTACCTGGGGAATTTGTTTTGCACTGTGAGGAAGGAGGGAATATAGTAACTGACACCAGGGACTGGAAAATGAAACAGAGCATGTCCTGGGTGAATTCTCCTCTAGTACAGATCAGGTGAGCCACAAGAATCACCCCTGCCCAAATTCCACTGAAATTCTGGATTTAGAAAGTGCTTTCTCATCCATTCTATTGCATTTGTTGATCCTAACCACCCTGGGTGAAGACAGGTAATCATCATTACACAGATGGAGAAATTGAAAAACTGTCATTTGTCCAACATCACAGAGCTGGATCCCATTCTAGATGGGAGGTTGGCAAACATTTTTTATGTGTAAGTTAGGATAGGAAATAGTTTAGGCTTGTGGGCCCTACAGCCCCTGTCATGGCAGCTCTGGTCCTAGGTAGCAGCCAGAGACAATGTATCAACCAATGCCCTGGCTGTGGTCCAATAAAACTTTATCTAAAGAAACAGGCAGTAGGCCCAATCTGGCCCTTGGGTCATGTATTGCGGATCCTCTGATCTAGATCTTTTGGCTCCAAATCCTGTACTGTTTGCCATAATCACAGTTGACCCATTTGAAGTAAAATGTTATTAACTATTGTGAGGCCCAGAAATGCCCCAGAGGCTTTTTTGGATCATCTAAGTAAAAAAGTAAACTATTTTAAGTGGTTTGTGTTGGGCATTTTTATCATATTCAATCTCTAGTAAGTGGCCAGATCATAGCTGATTGTAACTCTTTACATTCCCAGGATTCTGGGTAGAAGTGGTTTCTCCTTGCCTTTAGGGTCCCAGGCATTATTCCACTGCTGACATCTTCTTGGCTGATCACAGAGGCAGAGAAGCTGGCCGGAAGGAACCTCAGCATTTCTACACTGCCAACCTGCATACTTTGCTCTTTCCCTCTTTCAAAACCTTCATTTTCCATCAGTTCCTCCCCCCATCTGTAAGCATCCCCCCTCCCCAGAGGGGGCAGCCAGATGGGTAGATGCTGTTGACGAAAACTTCTGAGTTGAGTAAGGAATTTTTGTGGACGTTAGAACCCCTAGCTCAGGCTGAAATCTTCTTAAAGGCACATGATAAAATCCCCAGTCACCTCCAAGATCACCTGCTTGGTGATACTAGGTTAACGGCAGCCAACTCCAAATCCCAGGATGCCCTTGCTGCCAGTTCTGAGATACTTTTCCCTGTTGTTAGCTGCCTCAAATCTGTCTTTACACATCCCAAAGAGGGGCAAGAGAGATCGGTGGTTGTTCCTGCATCTATAAATGTGCATGTGGCTCAAAACCGTATTTGCGTATAACCTTGATTAAGTCATTTAGGCCTCACCAGCCTGTCCCCTTATCTGAGAAACTAGAGACAATCCCTTAATCCTCACAATAAAAGGATCACTGTGGAGATTATTTTAACTTGGGGACTAATGGCAGCTACAATTTATTTAGTGCCATCTTGTGCCAGACCCTGTGCTAAGTGGCTTACTTGTGTTACCTCATGTCATCCTGTGAATTGGGTGTCACCAGGCCCACTACACAGACATGGAAAGTGAAACTTAAGAAATGTTAAAATAACCTGCCCAAAGCTGACTAAGAAGTAAGACTCCAGGGTTAGGATTTGAATGAACCCAGGCCCAAGTGCTATCCCAGCTTACACTTTCTCTCAAAGGGGCTGTAAGTGCCCAGCAGAGTGTCTGTACTGGGCAAGTCAAGAGAACTCACTTGGCCTGCCTTGAGGGCTCTAACACTGGAGATACCCTGGGTTCTGCAGCACCTATGGCTCTGCTCCCTCTCTTCCCTCCTGCAGGGCAGGCAGTGGGATTTAGAAGTGTAGGTCATCTGAGTCTTGGCTTTTCTCCTGCCAACCTCAAGTTATTACATCCAATTAGTCAGAACATGATCTTCTTTTGGTAGTTTACATAATTGTAAAAACTAAGGATGGTTTAAAGCCTAGCTACTTTGAGAGCAGCATCGTGGCCATCACCGAGGACTTGGGAAAAATGCAGATTCTCAAATCCATCCCAGACTTACTGAATCAGGATCTGCATTTCAACAAGATCCGTAGGTGATTAAAATGCACATTAAAGATGGAGATGCACTGGTCACTCAGAGTGGGTCAGATGTAAGTCTGAATCTCAGTTCTTCTGCTTATTGCTGTGTGACCCTGGCTAAGTTAAATTCATTTCCCTGGGCCTTGGTTCCTGGGAAAAGTATGCACCCAACCCACAGAGAAGGGAGGCTCTGATGAGAAAGTTCTCAGAATTTTTTAACATTAGTTGTTTTTGTCTACAAATATTGCATTCTTTTTGTCTCTTTCTGCTTTGTTGTTCTTATCTATAAAATGGGGTCAAAAATATATTTTTCAGGGGTTGTTAAGAGAATTAAACATGAAAGTGCATGTAAAGGGCCTGTCATATAATAGATGTTCCACAGAGGTTGGTTCCTTTTCTACTTCTCATGCCCCATTAGATACTGCCTTCCACTAATGTCAGTGTGGAAGTTGTCTCTTCAACAAGGCCCTGACCTCCTCAAAGGTGGGGAATTCTTCTGATGATTTTCTTTTACATTGGAGCATATGACATGCAATAAGCACACAAATTCCACATAAAACTGGCACATGTTACATGCTAGACACTCTGAGTAGACTCCAAAATGACTATGAAATTGTTCTGGCCTTCAAGAAACTTTTTATTGTAGAGGGGAAAGACAATTCTAATAAATAATTATGGCCCAGAAAAATAATAAATATAGCAGAGATTTTCCTTTCAAGTCATATATAAGAACAGACAGGAGGTGGATACTAATTCTGACTAAGCAGGATACTAATTCTGACTAAGCAGAGGAGGGAAGGCTTCCTGAAAGAGGGGACATTTGAGCTGAGCTTTGAAGAAGTAGAGTTTTGATAGGGTTCTCCTATCAAAGTCATGACATTCCAACTTGAGGGCTGAATTCAAGCATGAAATTTATCTTACAGATAGTTACTGAGCAATTGCATCTCAGTCTTACCGGTCATGTGAACCCTCTCACTGACACAGCCTTTCAAAAGCACCTCTTAATATCTCAGTTCCCCACTGGACTGGGAGCAACGTGAGACCAACATGATGTTCATTCATCCCTGCTCCCTATGACCTACACAGGGTTCATGACATTGTTGGAAATCCAGAAAATGTTTGTTGGGTGAATGAATGAACATTATCTATTCACATGCATATTTACAACTTCTAAACCACTCTCAGTCCTCCCACATACCAGACAGAAAGGGGCCAGGAAAAGCAGCAAAATCTTTTTTACCAGAGGCTCACCTGTGTCCAGAGGAGGTTGGTAAGAGAGGAAACATGATCCTATATGACACACTTGAAAGATCAGTGGGCGTTTCATATAAAGGAGAAGAGACTCTAAATGTGCTCAAAGCTCCTTCTAATATTTGAAAGACTGTCATGGGAACGTATGGGTGCACCTGCTATGTGGTACTACAAGGGAGAGAACAAGGATCTGGTAGAAGTAGAAAGTGAAGGGGTGAATTTTTGCACTGATTAAAGGAAAAGCTTTCTAATAATGATTTTATAAGGGGTGGGCTACCTTGTGAGGTGCTAAGGGCCCCATGACTAGAAGTATGCAAACAGAAGCCAGACCTACTCTTTGTCAGGAGATGCTGGAACAGCCTGCAAGATTGGTTCATAAGATCCCCTCCAGTGCTAAGATTCAAAGGTTCTAAGTTATATTTATTTTAGATTCAAAGATCACAGCTAATTCCAGTTTATCCTGACTTCTGAGAAAGTAAAAATGATAAGAAATATTTATTGAGCACTTACTATGGCCCACGCACTTCACTTACATCATTACTTAAATCTTTATAACCCTCTGCAACAGGTATTTTCACTTTACAGAGAGGGAAACTAAGGCCCAGAAAGAGAGGTAACTTACCCAAGATTACTTGCCTAGAAAATGGCAGCGAGGCTCACCTGAGCCAGTGTACTTTTTGCAGAGCCCTGGTTTCTGGAATAAGTACTCATTTGTATGCTCAACACCTGTCCTGACCTAGCAGTGTGCCTCAACTGTGAGAGCCTGTTTTTCAGTACTATCTCTAAGCCCTTGTTCTTTCCAGTTGATTCCAAAATAAAGCCCAAGCACTCCATTCCCATCTTCTAGATTGGTCGTACTCATCAAACTGAATCTGGTACATCCTATAATGACAGTCTTAAAGGGATTTTAGAATCACTCATCTTCAAATCCCTTCTATAGATATAGGAACCGATGATTAAGGAAGAAGCAAGAGGTTCAGAGCGTAGCAGGAAAGTCAGACTCATGAATTAACAATGATAGTGGAGTATGGTTCAGTGTTATGATACTGAGAAGCAGAGAGGGCTTTGGAGGATGTGATGCTTGAGCTGAGACCAATTTGAAAAGATTGACAGGAGGTAGTGAGACAACAGACAGACAAGGGCAACGGGCAGAGAAGGGCATTCTAGAAGGAGAGGACGATATGACCACCTATCCCTTGAGGAAAGAAAATTGCCAATAGGTTTATAGTCATCACTTCCACAAAGCCACTGGTTATAGAAATGGTACTGTCAAAACCATTTCTAAGTTGACTCCATCCTCAAATGTGTAAGCAAGATCCCCCTATACCTCTGGCAAATAGTCAGGAATCATATAGGAATTTGAAATTTTGAGGATGTCTGCTCTCTGTTAACAACACTATTGAAAATCCAGGACTCAGCCTTTCATTCTGAATTCCCAAAGTATTTGAAATTACCTTTAGCCAGTCCTTGGTTATTTCCAGAGGCTACATTCTGCCTTCTTAAGTAGGTGTCATTTCTACTCATCATCGGCATCAAGACAGCAATAAGCAAAGTGCTTGACCCACAGCAGGCATTCAGCATAAGCTGACTGAACTGAATGTATTTCTCAATGAACTTTTATTAAAAACATAGATGTGAGTTGTCTTAATCTTGGTATGACCCATGTTTGGCACATACTAGACTTCCAAAAAATGTATATTGAATGGATAAATGAATAAATTTTAAAAAGTGAATGAATAGTAACAAAAAAGTTATGTTTTTGTTTTTGTCAGTTACTATACCAAGTGCTTTATTTCTATCATCTCATCTGTTCCCTTAAACAATCTGACAAGGTCGGCATTATTTATGCCATTTAAAATCAAGGAGACACATGTCCAGAGGCCTCAGATCCCAAAATGAATCCACTCAGTTCTAAAGCCCACACAAGCTTTTAATAGAGTTTTCTGATTGCAGAGAAAATATCAATCCAACTGTTCACATAGATGGAAAATGATACCTCCACAACTATGGTAAGGCACATGGAAACTCAGAGTACCTATACTCATTTCCAGCAGTCCCCAAAACAGAAATGTATATTATGCAATAAGAAAAACCAACCAACCGATTCTCAAAAGAGATTTTTTTTTTTTACCTTGTTGGGTTTGTCCTATAAAATAAGTTGTTCCAAATGACAGGTCTTCAAATATAAATTTTCATAATAAACCTTAACAGATGAAAAAATGGAACTAATCCGAGCCCTATTTTTCTTCTGTTTGTGTAGGAAAGAATGGAAATTCATAAGATAAAAAGCTAATATCAACTACTTAGTTTTAAAAAAAGACTGAAAGGAAAAAATATTCTAGGTAATGTACCAGGGACAATAAAAGCCTCTGTGACAACTATCTCACCTTCAGCATTTATTATACAAAAAAATGAAATGTTCAGACTGATGACCCTGAGGCAATGAAAGATTCTTAATCGAAGCAACATTAAATTAAATTATGTTCAGAATAGTCTTACAAGACAGGAAAGAATAGTCACACATTTAAAAATATTTTTAACAAGGCTTGAAACAAAAAGAGGAGAATTCTGGCAAATTCCCAGGTAGCCACAAAAAATGAACCAAAATTCTTAATTCTTGCTTGGCTGATTTTCACATGAAACAAAAGTTTGGATATCGACAGACAAGACTTCCTACCCAGAGTGGGTGCAAACCAACAGGTGATTCCAGAAATGCAGCTGATGTTAAAGATGAGGGTTTAACAACAAAGGAAGAGGTAGGAAAAACTATCAGGTTAATAGTATGTGCACTGTAATTAGCTGTGGGGCAAAATGAGGCTCTTTCAGTGGGTAAAATGTCTGTGGGTGAAAAGAGCTGCTGTATTTAGTACCAAGACATTGCCCTCAAGACTGCCACCAGACAACATTCTTATGGAGGACCTGTGAATGCTCCTGATAAGGCGTTGGGGAGTTGGGATTTAGATTAAATAAAGTATGTGAGAGGGCTTTGGCATAAAGTAATGTTGGAATATAAATCTATTAAAATTTATATTCTGAATATAAATCTATTAAAATTGCTTTTATTTAAAGTAAAAGAAAATTCAGGGCTCCCATTGAAGGAGATGAGATAAAGAATTTGTCTGTGTAGAGAAGAATTGAGATGTCAAATGTCAGCAGGACCAGGACTTTGAGGGCCTCCTTTGAGGGCCTCCGTCAGGGCTTTTTTTTTTTTTTTTTTTTAATTGGCTGCTGGGAGGCGGTTACTGGGGATGGAACCCAGGGATACTGTACCACAGAGCTACACCCCCAGCGCCACTCTCTCCCTTGCTTTTTAAAAAAGTTGAAATAGGGCCTCACTAAATTGCTGAGGCTGGCTTTGACTGGTGATCCTCCTGCCTTAGCCTCCAGAGTAACTGGGATTACAGGTGTGCACCAAGGTGCCTAGCTCAGTGTGTCCTTTCTGAAATAATAGCTTGGGGTTTTCTGGCCTTGGACCTACTACTACTAATAGTTCTGTGAAATGCAGACACAAATATCTCCTTCCCTATAATCAAGTTCACTGATAGTAAGTACCATATATGAAGCTTTTTATGGTGGTCTGACAGCTTAGTTTGATTCAAACAATTTTTACCTTTTAAATTTTATTTATTTATTTGTTTGTTTGTTTGTTTGTTTTTTGGAGTCAGGGTCTCCCTAAGTTGCTCAGATTGGCCTCCAACTTGTGATCCTCCTACCTCAGACTTCTGAGTAGCCAGGTTTATATAGGTATGCCATAGTGCCGACTACCAACAAGTTTTTAAAAAGAGATTCATGGAGAAGAAACAAGAATCAATAAATAAAAATATGTTTTTCCTTTTTTTTTCAATCACCATTTAGTTTCCAGGTAGGAAACAAGGCAAAATAAAGACATGAAATCTCAAGAACAAAAGAACTCACACTTAGAAATGAGTCTGTAGGGTAGGAACCAACCAGGAAAGCCATGTTTGTTTTTCTAAAAGGCTCAAAGAATGCTGGGGGATGGCTACACCAAGGAAGTATGGGCAACCTCATCATACTGAGTCAAATTCCTGGTAGATGTGAAAATGAAGGAGTGCCTGGTAATAAGTGTGAGATTGCAAAATGGGAATACCTTCTAATGGTGCAGTGCCTTTGCACAATGGAAAATGAGATGGTAGCTATCCCAATAATCAGCACACCAAATGACCCTGTGATTTGAATCATGCCCCAAACGTGCTCAGTACTCAATAATTTCCCTAACACTACCGACAGTGTGATGGGGCTATGCTGATGCTAGACAGATGCTTCTCCTGGAGTAGGTGAGACTGTCCTGGCACACTGAGGCCTCCACTTGCCCTGAGGACTCCACTTGCCCATCTATATGAAGTAGAGGACCTCATCTCTTCTTTTTTTTTTTGATGGTGCTAGGGATTGAACCCAGGACCTTGTGCATGAGAGGCAAGCACTCTACCAACTGAGCTATATCCCCAGCCCCATCACCTCTTTCTTAATAAAGGAAAGGAGAGTCACATAAAAACTGTTCCAAACTGCCTCCTTCTCTTCTACCCACCAAATATCCCTTATGGAGCTCCATTCTTACCTCCTGGCTTGAAAAATACAGTTTACAAAAGGTCAGAGGAAAAAAAAATGCTTTATAAAACACATTTTATAATACATGTTAACACAGACTTAGAGAAATAGTGATAAAGGGAAGTCAATTTTGGTTCACTTTAGTTTCCCAAACTTATTTTGTGGCAGAGCTCCATTAAAAAAAATTTAATCCATTTATGGATTAAACACCTCTGGGAAAGACTTTTAGATGAGATTTCCAAATGAACGTTACCCTTTGAAACAAGACTGAAGACTGTCTCAGCATGAAATTACCCTAAGGTGGAGGGTCTGGTTCCCAATGCTGAGCTACAGTTCTTGAGATAACAGAGGAGCCAATAGGAAAGGAGGAGACTAATCCAGAGAATACTCCTAAGGTCTCTTTGCTCTGACAGTTTGAAATTCTGTTTCTCAGAACACATCATTTGATTCTGCTTCTGAGGCAATCTAGACAGGACAAAGTTGCATAGTGGGAAGGGGAGTCAGCTATCAGAAGACCCGTTTTCATGTTGGTACACATTGTTCAAATCTGGTTCTAGTTCACTACATGTGAGTAGTCAGCATGTAATGATCTCTAGAAGTTTCACTAGGAAAACCAAAGACCCAAGGAAATAAACAAAACATAACTTTGTGTGGCTATATGGATAGATATAGAAGCACACACTTGTAGGAATATATATATAGGAAAATACATGCACAGTTATCTATATTTAATTAACTAGATATATGACTCTGGGAGATAGTATAGTATAGCACATAAAAGTAGAGGCTTTGGAGTCAAACATGGGTTCAACTTTGCTCAGCTACTTAGAAGCTTTGTGACCTTGAACAACTTACTCAACCTTTCTGAGTCCATTTCCTCATTTGTAAAATAGGGCTGATAATAGCTACACCTTGCAGAATTGCTTTAAGAATCATATTACAAATCCCACCATTATGTATGATTATAATGCACCAATAAAATATGGAAAATTATGTTACTATACAACAGATACTTTTCTGAATATTTTATATATATTAATGCTCACAGTAATACTACTAATATTCCTGTTTTAGGAATGAGGAAAACTGAGGCACAGAGAGGGTGAGAGTTTTCCTGTTACACAGCTAGTGAGTGATAAGGCTGGGGTCTTAATGCAGGCAATCAAGCTCTTAATCACTAGGCTATGCTGCCTAGTACAATGCTAGATTCCATAAGTCTGTGATATTCCCCTGGAAGACAGACACATATAAATACACGGACACCCTACACCACCTCTTCCTCCCTGTTTCTAAGAATCTGATGTTTTGTTATTAGTTTATTACACAGTGCAGTTCAAGTGGGCAGCATGTGGACAGCGGTTTCCCAAACAAAAGGATTCTATGTGGCTGCTCAAGGAACAGAAAAACAAATTCAAACCTGAGAAATGTTAGTTCATTCTAACGATGACTCACAACCGCTATTTTCACAAACAGCCTGCTAATTAAACTTTCTTATGAACTCTGCTAACTAATTTTTCCAATGCATGGAGGAAAAATCATTCATTATAGACCGGAATCCAAAATCTAATATTAACAGCACAAGTAGGGATCTGTGGCATTGTAATTTGATCAGCTTGAGCATTAATAACAGTTAGATCCTGATGTCTGAGAGAGTTAATCAGCTTTTGCCGAGATGTACGAAGATAACGGAACAAAACGTCTGGGAGGCAGGCTAGAAAGCAAAGCCAGCTTGTCATGGGGGGCTGACTACCTGCTTCATCCTCCTAAGTCCCCAGCTAAGTCTATCTTCTGGGTGACCATGGTCAATTGGTGTATCACTTTAACAACGTGCCAACACATTAGCAGTTCATCTGATCTCACAACACTCCAGCCAGTATTATTATCCCCATTTAGTGGATAACAACCCAAGGCACAGAATGGCTCCATCTGCTGAAAGTCCTGCAGCTAAAATAAGAACTTGGTGGATCCTTCCATTTTATCATGATGCTGCTCGTGAAAATGGCCTAATTCTTTAAAGAATCTCAGAAATTATCCTGACATTTTCAAATACTGAACTAAAGGCTTTCATTTACAATCTGTCAGGACCACCCAAACTGGGATTCATTATTGCTGTGAAATACTGTCACATATGTCAACTAGTCTGAACTCAAAGTACCAGCCAAAGAAAGCAGGGTAGGATTGATCTTCTCTACTGTATATTAAAGAAATGGAAGTCCCCAGGGATAAAGTGACTTAAAAAGGCGACCCACTCATCTATTAAGTGTGTGTGGGGAAGGGCAGCACTTTTACTGAAGTCTATCTTGCTCTGGTTAGTTCAGCGCGATGTTTGGTATTTCTGGCCAGGAAGTGCTGGGGGGATGTTTGTGTGATCATTTTGGGACTGTGGAGTTCTTGGGTAGTGCTTTCTCCCTTTTCTACCTACAAGGTGGTCTGTCTTATTGGGAGGCTCCACTGACTCGTAAGGGGCTCTGGGAAGAGCAAAGGTGTCTGAGGACTGGCTCTGATTTCCACTGTCAGGACCAGGACATGAGAGTAACACTCAAGTTTCCTTTTTGTTGTTCAGCTTGGGGTTCTGGGCTAGAACTCACTGTGGGAACCCTCACCACAAAGATGGAAGCAGAATACTGTATGAAGTCCCAGGGTGCCCAAACTCAGGATGACAAGACTGAAGAGACTCAAGCCAGTAACACCTCAGTCAGGGCAGCGGGCAAGGAAGGCCTGCTTTGGAACACCTCCTTTAGCACCCTGATTATGTCTCATGCTAATCGACAGGGACTCCACGCAGGCAGCTTCTCTGTGTGCCTACCCGCCCTGGCTGTAAAAACAAGTCAACCAATCCAAAACAGGTCCAGATAAGAAAGAAGATAAAAGGAAAATTCCACATCTGTGATTTCAGACTTCCCATCCCATCCTGCATTATAGCTGGCAACTGACTCCACAATTAAACCCGCAGCAAGAGCTAAGGTGAGGGTGTGGGAAGGGGTGTGGGTCTGGGCTTCAGGTTACCCTTGAGAAAGGAATGAAGGTCACCACCATCCATTTTTCCTTTATGTAAAGAAAACCCAGGCTAGTTTGTCTCTTACTTCTCAGATAAGTCACATTTAATTTACCAGTTTTCCTCTGCTTTCCTTTCACATTCTATATTCATTTCCTTCTGCCCCTTTTAAAAAAATCTAGGACTATTTTAATGATTAGCACTTTTCCATATTATTTTGTAGTCAATTCAAATACTATTTGGACCAAAGAGGCATAGAAATACATACGAAGGCAAAAAGAGAAAGCAGGACTGGAAATAGGCAAAGAAAAGACAGGAAGAAAAAGCAAGGAAAATAAGGAGCCATATATTCTTGACTTAAATCTTCTTTGGGCTGCTCTGGCCTCAGCTATAAAGTGAGTGGATTGCCTGTATTAGATAATTCCACAGATTACAGGAGGCACTGAATATAAAAACCTTTGAAAATAAACACAAAGGGCAGATATCTGGGATTATGAAGTGCTTATGCTTATACCACCAGTAAAATGATTCGATTTGATACATGATGTTTGTGATGAGAAATTCTATTTGCAGCCATAGGAATTAGAGTGTTTACCCTAACTAGCTGTATATTCCTTGTGTTGATGGGGCCCTGCATCTCACCAGACATTCAACTTATAAAACAAGAGCTGAGCAGAAAATCAAACTTACAAATCATCAGGAAATTAAAGTACATGGAAAAATTCACTGAGCAAACATGTACCTAACCTCAGCAACATAATGATTCTCAGATCATAGATGCCAAGGGAAATCTGCAAACTGTCATCCTCTTTGTGTTAGGTAGGGTTATTTATTAGCAATGTTGAAAGAATACAGCTTTTAGTGTCTGGCAGACATGGGTTCAAATTTCAGCTCTACCACTTATTAGCTCTGACTTTTTGGATAAATTACTCCTACAATCTAATTTCTGCTAAATTCAAGGCCAAGTTTAAGGCTCACTCTTCTTTGATGCTTGCTCTGAGAACCCCCGTCCATTGTCAACCTTTCCTCCTCGGCACACACATAACCGATGTTGATTTTACCTTTATTCTGCAGAGGCAGAGTGGTACAGTAATACATCATAGACTTCGTAGTCAGACAAACTTAACCCCACACAGCAGCTAATTCTAGGATTGGCTTACTCATCTGTAAAACAGGGTTATAACGATTGATCATGCAAAATATAAAGCTTTAATGAGATAGTATAGATAATATCCCCAGCCCTGTAGCTGATAGTAGGCATTCTATCAAATATCCAACCTCATTATTTTGTTATGAATCCTTTCATGATAGGGCCAGGAAGGGTGAGACTGGACCTTGGTTAAAACAAAAAAACAAAAAAACAAAATACCCCTAATAAAGCAGCTAAGGTGGATGGATGGTGATATTCATCACAAGTAGGCTACCTGTGCCTTCCAGATCTGTGGGCTGATGCGGGGGCTCTACAATTTGTCCTAGCTTTCCTCACTTATTGCCCCTGTAACAACATGTGGGTACAAACTATATCTTATACTTTTTGATTTCTTCACAGACCCTGATATAGAATTTAAGAGCAAGAAGGTCTGAGAGAGTAGACACTAAATAAATACTGTTGGCTGATTGAAAATGTTTTACAAATGTAAAAGCTTTACACAAATATATGGTCTCTATCTGAGTTTTATCTTTTCTCCAAACTAGAAATATCTTCTCCCATCAAAGCTCAATTTTGGCACTCTAGAAAAAATGAAAAAGCAACTTAAAGATCTTCACTTCTTATGAGGAATAAAGACAGATACAGAGTTCATCAGTTAAGAGCAGTAAGGGAAATGCAGAACAAGGGTGGGGGCAGATTGAAAAAAGAAATCACCACTACCACACCTCTCAGAAGACAAGAAAAAAATGAATTTCCCATTAACACATTTCAGAAAGCACTTTCCTCCTACCCTGAAGCTGATGAATTGCATTTTTAGATAATGTGTGGAAATTTCAGTTTGACATTACCTTCCTGCTTACTTCCTAGTCTCAATCAACCAGGCCATTCTACGGAGAAGGGAGGAGTAAGGGAGTGAATGTGTGTTAGGGAAGGAGAGGAGGCTGGGTGAACAGGGAATCGGTCTTAAGAACCAGTCAGCTAAAGCCCAGAAATAGAAAATCCTTAAAATACCCAGGCCTGATTCACATCTTAGGTAAAAATCCTTTGAGACATCTCTCCTGGGATGTGAGAATACTTTCCTACAGTTATATGAGATTGGAAGCAGGGCAGAACTGGCTGATTTGGAAGGAAAGACAAAGGGGAGGACAGTCAGGAGGCAAAAGGAACACACACCTGGTCTGTATTCCTGATGGTCGCCATCCTGGGGAAAAGCTGTGTGGAGAGATGCTCCATGTACCTTCACAAAGCATAAGCCTCACAGCTCTGCTCAACTACCAAGTCCTAATTAGGAAGGATGGAAGGTCTCTGATTGCCCCTGATGAGTGTGTAAGAGGCACAATGATTACATGGTTTACTGTCTGCACTTAATGTTCTGACATTCTTCAAGTTTCCCTTAATAAGGCAGACCCCTATTCTCCTATTTTGTAACCCTGTTTGGCTGCCAAATCTTCATTATACCTAAAAATTTTCCATTCACCCCAACAATAACCAACCCAAGTCAACAAATCAAAACTCTCTTATTCTTATTTGTGGAATATGTATAAGATGACTGCAGGGAGGTGATAAATAAAATGACAAATGCAAATCTGCCTGATTTTCCTCTGAATGCAGGAGACTCATCATACTGCATCAAACACATTTTCCAAATCAGAGCAAAATATGCTGATATGCTGATAAATGCTACCATTTCTTCTAGTCTTCCCATCACTAACAAAATATTCCTCTGATGTAAGAATGTTAGAAAAAGTTCATTTAGCTAATCAAATCTTGGGATTTTCTTGGATATGCCTCATCGTGGCTGGGTTTTAACTATGCTTAAATCCAAGGCAGCATCCATTTCAATATAGTGCTTTTAAAATAAAGAAAAGGTGCACACAGTGAAGGGTATTTCAGAAAAGAGAAAATCAAATTAAAAACCACTTCATGTGTAGTCTTCCTTGTATGGGTAAACAGTGATCTGTTTAATTCAAACATTGTATTTCTTTAGAGGCTGAGGTTGTGGCCCAGTGGTAGGGCACTTGCCTAGCATGTGTGAGGCACTGGGTTCAATTCTGAGCACTGCATATAAATAAATGAATAAAATAAAGGCCCATCAACATCTAAAAAATAAATAAAATATAAAAAACATTTTATTTCTTTAATGCACCATGTAGTATTTTCCAAAACAAAAGATTTTGAACTCTAATTAGATTTTCCTTGTACTGAAAGTAAGTTTTCATTCTCTAGGTATACAAGCTGACTTGGCTTGTAAAAGGGAAGGATTAGCTCAATATTTGGGAGAAAACTGCCAGAGATAAAAAAATATGCTGGAAAACTCAGTCAGAACACCCATACTTGGAAGCTAAGTCACCTGTGCAAGTTACTCAAATGCTCCGAAATTCAAATATCTTCAACTATAAAATGGCAGTCTTGAGGATTACCTGATACTCTACCTACTAGTCTCAGCACAATGTAAGTGCTCATGAAACACTGCCTATTCTTATGAATTCTCTGAGAAATCACAATTTACCATTTAAGTGAACTATGAAAATTAAAGTATTTAATATAGTGGCCACAATACACATTAAGGCACACAAAAACATACAAAAGCTGCTGCTATTTTTCTTATTTGTTTTTGCTAGTATAAGAAATTGTGTCAATAAATTGCTGACCTTGTGTTTCAGAAATGAATCAAAGCATTTCCACATTTTAGGACTTTTCTGAGCTATTTATTGTTTACTTGGTTATCTCGGAAGCATAATCAAATTCCTTAGTGTTCTTATAAACCCAGTTCCTTAAAAGCATAGGAGATAACATACAACAAACAGCCCCTGACTCTCACTCTTCTCGCCCTCTCCCACCCAGCAGACAGCTGTGTCAGGTCTCCTGGCCTGGCATCTCTTATAGTCACTCTTCACTACTGTGGTTCATGTCCCATTTTTAGAGAGAGACACAGGATTATTCGCACTTTCACAAATCCAGAAACAAACAGAAGTTACCCCATGTCACCAGATCAAAAATGAGCTGGTTCCTTTGATTAGAGATGTAAATCCAGATTCAAAGGCAGTGGCAAAGTATTTATGTCCACAGTAGTGAAAAGTTTTTGTTTTTTTTCTTTTCTTGTTCCACTTTTCCCACTAAATAATAATATTAATTACGCCAAAGATGTGTTATAAAGAAAAGAAAGATGAATTAGAAGCGATGTTTCAGTAATACCTTTGTCCACTGGCATTTCAGTAATGCCTTTGTCCACTGCAACTCAAACCAGTATCATTTTTTGGCACTTAATCTGGCAACACTGTTTCACATCAGACCACTGCTTCCAAAGATGCAGCTCTACTTCCATTGTTGAAAGCACAGAAGAATAAAAAGTGCTTTTGGTCTTCCACTGAAATTTTAGCTCTATTCCCTTGCCTTTCTTTCCTCCAAATCCTAACCCCATCTTTCTAACCTTCCCCAATTGCTCCAGGTAACAAAGATCCTATCTTTTCCAACTATCCACAACACTTAGGGTCTGTCCATATGCCAGTCTTTCAATATATTCAATTTTATAAACAATAATGTACAATTTGGACTGCCTTGTCCTCAAAACCTCCCCTTAGAGCTTTTACCTACCTGAAATGGATAGAAATCTACTCTTACAAGTTAACATTTCATGGACACATGTGAAGTGACAGCAAGTAAAAATGTAGTTCTTTTTAATCACTGTGATGCAAACAGTTACACAATGTGAGTAAAAAAACCTGTCTATTGTCTTATACTGATTCTTTCTGGGGATTTTTCTTTGTTATCTTCTCCCCTTGGTTTCTTTTGGGTGGGATGGTAAGGTGATAGGCATTTATAAAAATGCAGTTCAGCCTTCTAGCAAAAGACACACTCTGAGCCACCCAGACCTATCCTGGTAAAGCCATATGTTTCTTCCCCTAAAATATTAATTATATATATATATATTTGGATTCAGTAAGCAAACTCAATGCTTGCAAAACAAAACCGAAACCACAAAGGCAACAAAACAAAAAATAAAAACAAATGGATTCTCTGTAGTCCATGGGAATAATAAAAATTTCCCCAGAGGTCTGGTGTTCTTTGCCTGAGTTTCTAGGTTGCATGAATCCTGTGGGCCACACGCCACTTCTCTTTCTCTCCAGCAGCAGAGTTTGCAGGTAGATGAAGGAGAAAAGCAAAGGATTTGGCTTCCAAGGCCATCATCACATGACCATAGCTACGCACAAAAGCAACTCAGGAAATGTGTTTTCTCTCCCCGGTTCCTATATTACCCTGATAAGCATCCTTTCCCAATTGGTAAATGAAAATCTAATGTCTTTGAAAAGACATCACTTAATAAGTAACAGAGATGTCCAAAAGCACTCTAAGGGAATCTTAAACCTGGCACTTTTAGTAAATTCGGCTCTATCTTGAAGGAAGACACAGACTGAATTATATCCCCAGTGGATAACAAATATGGTTATCTTTGCTTCCCTATATACACAAAAGTCTTGTTTAAAGCCATGGTGCGTTAGGCTGACTCTCCAGAGGATGGCCAGCAGACTCCACTGAAAGGAACAAAATGTAGCACTGGGTTATGGGGTGGGAATTAAGCAGGAGTCTTCACCTTTGTACATGCTTCATAAAATCATGCTTTTGGAACCTACAGGTAACTCCTTGAGCTCCATCATCTGCTAATAACTGTACTGCCTTGGGAAGTTACTTAGCCTCACTTAGGTTCGGTTTCCTCATCTAAAAGAACAGATAACTTACTTCTGTATTGAATGAAATAAGTTATGTCCACTGCTTACAAGTACTTAGTACAAAAGTGCCTACTAACTAATGGCAATTGTGTTCTTAGTACTATATCACTTAAATCCATGCCCAAATGTCTTCTATGTGTTCTCAAGTGGAGAATTCATCAATAACCCACATTCCAGGGTGAGTCCAGCCTGCCTGTAATGCAGTCAACACAGTCACTTCCTCTTGAGGGATTTGGACTTTACAGAAGACAGAAGCTTCTAAAAGAATCCATTATACTCTTTCAGGGAGTGGTTTGGGGTTGGAAAATCTTAATCTTGAATTCTTATCTCTTCGCCACTTCCCACCACCCAATCCTCCCACTGGATATTTAGAACTCCTTGTAAACTTCACAGGATCGAGATGCATTGAGATCTGTAGGAGGTGTTGGAGGAAAAGGGGGGACTGGGAAGTTAAAAATCAGGGCAACAAAAATACCTATGATGTCATTTACCCTGACATCTGAACCACCAGCTGAGGCCTTTCCACTTGCCTGGTGTGATACCTCACCTCTCCCACCCCCAAAAGCAGGCCTCGGAGGGTCTTTCACTAGAGCAATTCTCACTCCTTCCCCATCTCCCCGCAGCCCTGTCTCTCCCTCCCTCTCTGACTTCTAGCATAGCCAATTAAACCTGAACAACGGGTGGATGGAGGAAATATGCTGCATCTATGGAATGGTACAGCAGGGACCAGTTTCACTGTTAATTTAAAATGCTAGAATTAATTAGGTAGTGTAAATGAAGAATTTAATAAGCACTCTTTACAACCACAAGTTCTACTTTTATTAAACACTGCTACCAAATGAGGGCAGATATCTCTGGTCTCTGTATTTCCCTGCCTCATTCCCATAAGGTCTATACAAATAAAAATTTTTGCCTGAATTTTAAAAAATTGAATAATTATAAATTTATGCCTAAATTGTATTTCTGCTTTCAACCCATAAGCGTCTTCTTTATACTCAGATGCTACTGTATGTCTCTGCTTGTGCTGGAGAGGGTGCTAAACAAACCAAAGTTGACAATTTTGGTTTTGTATACCAAATTAAAGGCTGTCTTCGAAGCTGTCACTCCTATTCAAATCCACTCGGTGAACTACCAAATTAGCATTCTTTCAGTAAAGGAATCTGCTTGTTTAAACATGTGTCTTTAGAAAACAAGGATCAACACCATGAATCAGTACTTCACAAAAATCTCACTACCACTCTAAGGGAAATCGTCTGAAAAGGTGATTAATAATATTCACTAATATAGCTGGCAGAATTCTGTATTTAGAAGGTAAGGCTAAATCAAAAATACATTTTCTATATAGGAGTGGGAGGAAGAATCATATGGTTAACTGGTTTTAATTTGGTTTGAATTATCATCCTATTATATAAAGATTATTCAGGAATCTAAACACCCGCTTTCTGAAAGTGTAGGCAATTCTGTTAAAGGATAGATGTACTCTGGGATAAGATCATTAAAGCCTGGCCCTATTTGGAGACCTGTCCTGGTCACTCTCCTGGAGGCCTACTCACTATATCTATAATAGCAACATTCTCCATTTCCGGAAAGACTCCCACACAATAAGTGTTGCACAAAGTGCTTAAGCCAGTCTCTCATTTCATCTTTAAAACACTCCCTTTGACATAAGCATTATTTTCCAATTTGATAGATGAGGAAATTATGTTTGGAGGGTTATGTGACTTACATTGTAGAAAGCAGCACTGTTATTTTAGTTTTATGATCTTGCAAAATAATTTGTAAGGGGGGAAAGTGACATGTGAATTATGAGAATGGGAGAATATATATTTATTGGCACATATATACATTACAGGCTTTGATTTAAAATCAAGATTCCTATCTCCCTATTTTAATCATAGAGCTTCCTTTTAATTAAGGCCAGTTGCTCATCAATTAAACTGTCCAAAGAAAGGGAAACAAAAGTCAATACTCACAACTGGCAAGCACTCGAAGTTGATGTGAATGGATTCAGGAGTGGAGCACCCGAGAACAGCAGCTTCACTGCCATCATTGTGTAGCCCAATATTTTTCTAAGAAAATGTTTTCACTTCCAACAAGATTACAGGGAAAAATTTCCCAAAGGAATTATAGAATCATTGTCTAGCACATATTAGGTCCTCTAAGCATAGTTACTAATTAGGAAAAATCATAATGTAAAAATCTCAAATATTGAAATTCTATAGCGTTCTGCTTCAGTTTCAAGTAAAAAGATCCTGACATTTCAGAGTATCTTCAGAACAAACAAATACATAACATAAAATACCTCAAATGCAGATCTTCTTTAATCATCTTCCCCCTACTACAGAATAGTTATATTCCAGAATAATCTGCTATCCTTAGGATCTATTTCTACTCAGGGACAATGAGCAGTTGTGTAACCCTTCCACAGTCCACTGTGGTACCCTTTGAAACACTTTGACACACACAAACTAATGCTCGGGCAGAGAAGAAATGAATAAAAACTACTATGGAGTACAGGAGAGCAGAGGGCAGAAGTGGGAGCTAAAGAACAGAGAGAAGTGGTGGCTGAATAAGAATTAGAAGAGGATAAAAGTGATGAATCATTTCACATAAAGTTGAAGAAGCTCCAAGATCTTCATGGGTCTCTTAGTGCTACCAATCTCCAGTATGGTTTTATGTGGCGTCCACATATGTACAGTGGTGTGGATCAAGGACCGTGTATCCGTGCCATCCTTGCATGCAGGATACATTATGCAGACACTCAGATGCATAATCACGCACGTGCATTTCTGTTTAGGTCCCACATACAGTGGAACAACATAGCTGCTAGTCCCAAGTCTAGAATATCGAAGAACATACCTGTAATTTTGTCTCTCACGAGTTTGCAGGATTCTATTTCACCAATGCTCCCAAAGAGACTCCTGAATTCCTCTTGGGTCATATTCTGGGGTAAGTAGTTGACGATGAGGTTAGTTTTGCTGTCATCTGTGGCTGCCCCTGTCTGCATGGGAGAAGGACAGTTTCTGTTGTTGCTGGAGGGTCCATTGCTTGTATTGGATGTTGGGCCATTTGACACCTGAGGCTCCATGGTGCTAATTATCTAAACAAAAGTGATAATAATAAAAGAAGCCTTTTGAAATCTGAAATACACAATCAAAATATTTTTAAGATTTTACTTTATTTTAGTTTTTGAAAAGGAAGAGAACAAGATGAAGCAAGATGGAGCAAGAGAGACTGGGTTGTGAACAGCCAATTTAGAAGCATGTTTTTAACCAAAATGTTAAACTCCCTTTGCTATTTTTAGGCCAGCTCTTAGATTTTGAACACAGACTAGAATGCAGTGGGAACTCTCCCATTATTTTGTTAATGAAAAGCTAATTCCTGTTTTCATTACACAATCACTCTCAGAAATGTATACTTAAGCCACACCAAATTATAATTAAAATGTAAAGTAATAATCATGATTAAAATTATAGTTCCATTAAAGCTGAAAAAGCTAAATATAGAGGGCTACACTCACAAGATCAAATACAGTACCTGTTTATTAACTATCTCATAAAGTAAAATGACATTGAATTAAGTGGGGCTGTTCCACACAGGAAGGGCTGAGATTTCCACTGATGCTTAAACACTGATAAAACTTGTGATTTCACAAGTACATGCCAGGGAGCTGCAAAATCATCTAATGATTTTTTTTTTAAATCTAGCCATCCTACTGCTATTTCTCCCAGACTGCTAATAAAACAAAAGACAAAAGTTTTCTCCAGGTCTTCAACTTAGGTCCAACATAGCCCAAGATGGTCCTCTTGCACATTATTAAAATAAAGGACTTTCTCTGGATTTAAATACTTAGTTGAACAGAGACTTCCTTGGGTGTGTGAACTGTTTCAGGCAACATACAAGTGGGAAAAATTAGTAAGAGTCCCTGTCCTCAAGGAGCTTATAGTCTCTAGGACACAGACAGGTGAATGGCTGGTGGCAGGATAATGGGCAAGAGTAGAGGTACAATGACCCCAGCTCACAGGATAAAGGCAGTCAGGGCAAGTGCTGAGATGATGATGCCAACGTATGCTTTTAGATGGAAAATGGGCTTAAACTGAGGGAGTCAGGCCATGAAGATGCCCTGTACAGGATGACAAAAATGGAAAATCACAAAACTGCAGAGCCAAAAGATTTTATTAGGGAATAATATCTAACTCACTATTTTCATGTTTGGGATTAAGTCTAAAGACATCCAGTGACATTGTCATTTCAAGAAAGTGGGGCAAAATCTGGGCCTGCACCCAGGCTTCCTGGCCCTATAGTCCCACCTTTCCATTCTATTTTATCACTGTCTCCTATTTATCATATGGCTTCTGTCTCCTCTGAAATCAATCATTAACTCTTAGGCAATGGAATCATGCCCTGCCACTCACTAGCTGTGTGACATTAGGGAACCAAAGTGTAGCAAATATCTGATAAACAGTAGATCCTATTATTACTATCCTTTGACTGTTCAGAGAATTTTTGAGGGGTAAGCATTTTCATTGAATATAACATACATTATGTATAAACCTCAGGCCACAATGCAAAGAATGTTTACAAAGTAAATACAACTGACACCTGGGTACCAGCTTTCACATCATGACATAAATTGTGACTAGCACCACAAAATCCTCCTGTAAATCCATCATTTACATCCCCCCTCCTCAAAGTAACCACCATTCTGACTTCTAATCCATAGATTCTGTTTACCTATTTTTTGAACGTTTGCATGGAATCATACCATAGATACTCTTGTGCCTTTTTCACCTGTCTGAAGTGTCATGTATATTGTTATGTGTAGCACTAGGTTATTCTTTTCCTATGCTATAGAAAATTTCATTGTACGAAAATGTCACATTTCATTTATCTCTTGATGAACTAGATTGTTTCCAGTTTTCAACTGTCATCGATGTTGCTGCTATTGAGCATTGTGCACAGTCTTTGGTTAGGTGTTTGCACAGTATATGTTTGGTATATTCCTAGGATTCTATTTTTGGGGTCATAAGGTATGTGTATGTTCATCTTTAGTAGATACTGCCAATAGTTTTTCATACTCCCACTAATAGAGATTGAAAGTTCCAGATCCTCCAAATCCTCATCAATGTTCATGGACTATTTTTAAACTTATTTTGTTTTTATTTGTTTTCTCATCTGAAGAAGAATGGCATAGGAAAAGAAAGGAAGCAAAGAAGGAAGGAAGGAAGGAAGGAAGGAAGGAAGGAAGGAAGGAAGGAAGGAAGGGAGGGAATGGAGGGAGGAGGGAGGCAGAGGGAGGGAGGAAGGAAGGCAAGGAAGGAAGAGAGAGAGAAAGAAACTGGTTTTTGAGCCAAGACAACAGCTGCCTTAAAATTCTAGTTCTTTCACTTATTAGCTGTGTGATCTCAGGCAGTTACTCTAATACTTTGAGCCTCAGATGTCTCTTTTGCAAAACTAGAATAAAGCCTGCCGTGCAGGGTTGGTTTTCTTTAGGATGAAAGCTCATATATAAGAAGTATCTACAACATAAAGTGCCTAGAGATATCATCACTATTATTCCTCATCATGCCCCAGTGTTACTGTTTCCTTTTTTGATGGTCACAAATGGGAAATGAAACCAAAAGAAAAACATGAAGTCTTGAGAAGAGCCAGGGTAATAAAGCAGACTAAGGACGGTGAGTAGCGTCTTAGGTTCTTTACCATCATGCAAGTAATTTAAGTGGCTCCACTTCTCACATCACCAGAACTTTCTTCTTGGCTTCAGGTCAATTGTAGGATTCCAGAAGGCTGGTCCAGACAGCAAGGAGAAAGCAAAAAGCTTCTGAGAAGAATCTTAAACCAAGCTCTCCTCAGAAATGATAGAAACTAGCCAGGCGTGGTGGCATATGCCTGTAATCCCAGCAATTCTGGAGGCTGAGGAGGGAGGATCCCAAGCTTGAGGCCAGCCTCAGCAATTTAGCAAGATCCTATGCAACTTACTGAGACCTTGTCTCAAAATAAAAATTTTTAAAAGGGTTAGGGATGTAAAGTGCCCCTGGGTTCAATACCTTGTACAAAGAAAGAAAAAAAAGAAAGAAAGAAAGAAACTGGTGGAAACTGTGCCCAGTAAAGCCTATTCAGCAGCTCTGCCCTCAAGGCAAGGGTCTGAGAAAAGAACTGCAGACCTGGGCCCAACAGGGTTTAGCAGGCATTGCTAATGGACAAGATGTTGTAGAGCATCCACACAGTTCCTGGCTGGGAGACAGGTTTCTGCATAGCCACACTGTCTGGCCTTCTGGGCCTCGGTTTGCTGTGTAATCTCACTGCTTCACTGAGTTAGGTGGCCAGGCAACAAACACAGGAAGCACGACCAACTCAGTAAGGAAATGGGAAATGGGAGTTTATCCATTTGAGGAGGCCTGGAGGGCAGACCCTCAGAGCTACCCAACTACTGTATTTTTGTGTAATGCCACCCCTTCCTCCCAAGACCCCAAACCAGCACTATGATCCACAGAGCACCTTTCTTGCTTACTACCTTTTTCATGTTACCCCTCTTACAGCTCCTCACATGCACCTAGAAAATATCCTGCACCAAGTGATGATAGAATATGTAGAAGAATGTGTGCCACACCTAAGCTTGCTGAGATTCTGTGAGACCAAAAATGTTCAAGGTCACCTGATAGTCAGGTTCATCTTGTGTCTAATGAAGGTTCACTTCATAAACGTGGTGAAAGCCAGCACTTGTCCACGTGACCATCTTACGGGTCTACCTGCTCCAGAAAGGCCTAAGAAGTATCAAGGCTGCAGGCAAAGTAATTTCAGTTCCATCATCAGCCTTCTGTATCTCCTTATATCCTATGTGGATGTTTAAGTTTATTTTGACTCCCAGCGTTGAGCTCTACTATCTGTAGATTAGACAACCAGCAGTGCCCAGGAGATGCAAGATTTGCCACTGAGCTACCTCAAGCAACCATATTCAGAAATTAGGTCATGTCATTCTTACATGATAGAGATGGAGCTCTCTCTGTTCTGCACACACACACTAGACAGTTATACTTTTGTGTATACAGAAAGAATAGAAAATACATAGAATTTTCTCAATAAAAGTGTACAGTCTGAAAGCTGAAAAACATTTGCAAATGTATTAATATATTTTAGGTAATAAGACCCTTTCATTGGTCTTAATGGTGCATCCCAGGATACCAGGATACAACACAGGCTAAAAAAAAAAAAAAAAAAAATCAGAAATGTAAAGTGCCACATCAAATCTGACATGTGAATGAATCAAAAGGATTTTAAAACATTACCTGGAAAATAAGAGAAGTTGCTAAGATGTAAAGATACTGAATATCAAACTGAAGCATTTTAAGGTTATGAGAGATCTTAAAGAGAGGACACCTGTGTTCTCTAGTTGGTCTGTTTCAGACCAGAGGCGGAGAAAATACAGGTTGGTGGCAAGCACATCAACCAAATAGAGGTTGGTTTGGCAAAATCAGAACACTTGTTTCCTCAGGCTAATGCCTTTGATATTCTAACAGAACAATTTTCGTTACAAACAAATGTATCAGTTACCCAAGTGTGCATATGTACTTTTTTTTTTTTTTTTTTAAATATTTTTTTAGTTGTTGATGGACACAATGTCTTTATTCTACTGCTTTGTATGTGGTGCCGAGGATCGAACCCAGGGCCTCACGCATGAGAGGCAAGCGCTCTACCGCTGAGCCACAATCCCAGCCCGTGCATATGTACTTTAATGAAACTTTTGGTGTGGGTCTCACAGCCAACTTTGCAGCTGACCAGGTTCCAAATCCCCGACTTGCCTTCCCTCCCTCTTCTAAATGGCAATTAAGAACAAAAATTACAGTAAGCATCCAGAATAGAGCATTGAGGAGGTTCAGTTGACTTCAAACTCTAATGGTTGTACAAAGCACTACATTAAATCTTTTATGTTCCCGTGATATATTTTAAGAAACATTATACAGGCAGAAAATTTCAGGGATAAACTATTAGAGCAGTGCACAATAATGTAGGCACTCAAATCCTGTCATTGTAAATGTCGATGGTTTGAATGACTAATTACTCACACTCAACGCATTAACCTCACCCCTCCCACCACTCTTCTCTGCAAAATATACAACAAAAGCAAGCCGGAGGGCCTCAGACTGCA
Source organism: Geosciurus inauris (assembly GCA_004024805.1). Classification (NCBI taxonomy): domain Eukaryota; kingdom Metazoa; phylum Chordata; class Mammalia; order Rodentia; family Sciuridae; genus Geosciurus; species Geosciurus inauris. The sequence continues at coordinate 392,156 of PVHX01000151.1, forward strand.
GCTGCTGGATCATCACCAGGGTCGTTTATCTTTGCAGAGGGGAGGTAAGGAGCAGAGGCTGTGCCAGCCTCTTTCTCACAGTACTAGGAGGTGGTGGGAGGAGAAACCACCTCTTTGCCCTTGATGGCACCTCTTTTGCCACAATCTGGGGGTCCTTATATCCTCTCGAGTTAACTGTAACTTTACTACCTGGACATACCAGGTCATATGCACATAAAAAATGTTTTATTTTCACTATGGCTAGATCTGTGTATGTGAGATGAACAGACACAGAGCCCCAGCATGCCAGGCACTGCTCTCGGTAGGCCCTGGGGATACAGAGATACAAAGAATGGGCCCTTGTTGAGTTCACCGTGAGAATACACAACAGATATCCAAGGACACTGGGGGCCACAGAAGCCAACCCGTAATTTTAATGAGGAAGAAATTGAGGACCAGAAGAGAGAAAAAGACTTGCCCAAGGCCACACTGCTAGTAAGAGGCAGAGAGAGACTGGAATCCAGGTGTGTAGATCACTTCACTTGTGTACTCTTGTGATGAGGAAGGCACAATCATTTGAATGAGGATTACATTTCTCCATTTTGGGGGGCAGTGATGAGGTGACCCATCTCACCAATCTCTTCCATTTACCCACTGTCCACCCCGCTGCCCACATCAAGGTGGGTGAGAACTGTTAGTGAAGCCGGCTGACATCACATAGGGTCCCTCTACACTCGCATCTCAGCCCCACTGTAATGAAGCATCAGGAGGGAGAAAGAAACTGGTAGTTTCAAGGCAGCCTTGGGTCTTACTGGTATGAAAATAGTACCTGTCCTAGCTGAATTGTCATGAAGACTGAGGAAGATGATGTGCGTGGAACACGCAGCCCTATTCCTGGCTTGGTAATCCCTCCACAGTTATTAGTGACGACGGATGTTAATATTATTAGAAGAGAACAGTGGGAAAGATTAAAAAAAAAAAAACCCAATACCTAAGAAACTAGGTTAGGAGTTAGAAGAAAAATATGAGAGTAGCAATGTAATCAAAGGGCAAAACCTTTTCTTCCTTCCTAAATCACTCTGTTCATAAAATATCTTGCTTTTAGAATTCATTCACTCATTAAACAAACAAATATTTATTGCTGAAGAGTCCATATGTCAGAGGAGAAAGCACATCCTGTGGCCAGGGAAGTTCTTGAAGTGTATTAAGCAAGACTACTCTAAAATTCTAGAAGTGTACTTAAGGACTAAAGTACTAAAAATGTACTTAAAGCCCTTTTAATATTTCTTTCAACAGCTTGTGAATTGCTTACACCTCCCTCCATCCTCCACTATTCATAAAGCTTTAATTTACTCACATTTAGGGGAAATCAGGCTACAGTTGCAGGACTGGTACTCCTTCTCACAATGGAGCACAGTCATTGCCCAAGGCCCCAGAGAGCCACATCAGAGGGATGCTATAGTCCTCTCATCAATCCTGCCAGCCATGCCATATTGTGAACCCTTGTCCCAATATTGTCCATAAAAATGGCAGTCTGACAATAAACTATTGTTTTGCATTTCTGCATTTTAACCTAGTAAACACACTCAGGATTTGCTTTGCGAGGCAACTAAAAGGCTACATCTTTGTATTACAGGAGTCTACCCTGATGCAGAACTCACTATTGTCATTGGTCATTCCAGAGCCCAGTGCGGGGCCTCTGTGCACACACACCAGGCTCTCAGCACTTTTCAACTTCCAGTTTTCCACACTGGGTCTCACTGCTCAATTTATGCAAAGGGATCAAGAGAAAAGAACCATAGAAGGTCACAGGAAAATAATATTTCTTTTCCAAATAATCTTCCCTTCTGTTTTCAAACCCCTTTAAATGTCAGCAGTCCCAGAAACTAGAAAGATGCTAAAGGAACGCACTGACTGTGAACATATCTCAGGTGTGTATATCTGAGACGCACACATGTATCTTATTAAATATTTTAACGAATATTTAAAGGTGTTTTCTTTTACCATGTTGGAAGGACTTTTGAAAATTTATACATAAAGGCTAACCCTTATGTAATAGAACAAGTGCTCCCAAGAGCATGAAGAATAATGTTTACCAAGGGCAGTCACTGAATCGAGCCATTAAAGAAATAGATTTAAATTATTCATGAGAACAAAAATAAAAGTCCTAATTCTCTTTGTAGGCATTTCCCACTTAACCCTTATAAAATTCTGACATGCAGTATGTTAGATTCTGGTGGAGCAGTCCTGACTATTGCATTTCGCTCGTCTTTCAAAAGCCTGAAAAACAAATCCCCAAAGTTAGAAAATGACACAGCAGGCTCTGTGTTCCTGAAGACAGACATTATTTTTAAAAATAATTCCTTACTTCTTGCTCCTTGAAAAATACTAAAAATCTCTTCAAGCCCCCCAATTTCATACTTCTTTCAAGTTTCCTCCATCAGTTCTTAAAATTCCTCTCCTCTCCTCCTTTTGTCAAGAGGCTTTAATTTGCTCCAGTTCCTTAAGATTAATATTTTTTTCTAAATACAACTTTCCTGGTTATGATTCAACTGTGAAAAAGACACATATTATTCATGGGGCCCAAGAGGAGGGGCCAGATCCATGATCTGATCACTCTAGGAAAGGGAACTAAGAGGTGATCACTCACACAGACCACTGGCTGCAGACCACTCTAGGTCCCCCAAACCATTTATACCCAAGTTTCTATAGATTCTGCTGGAAGGTAACTAGAAAACTTTAGAAAAAAATTTAATTTCAACTGGGAAAAACACTCTGACAGCTTAATAATACCTTTGGGCACATGCACAAATAAATAACCTGAAAGACCTATTTACTCTGGGAAGTTCAGTGGTAATAAATTCTCAGTATATCCTTAAAACAAGTGTATTCAATTCAACACAAGTATATTGGATGCTATTATAGGCCAGAGCATTGTTCTAGGAATTGGGAAAACAAAAATAATTTGGTCCCTGCCCAGCACAGGAAGTTCAAACTGGAAGGATGGCAAGGGAGAACAGGTAAACAAACAACTAATTAAAATCAACTGTAAACACCCCTTTATTTTAAGCAATCCCTTCCAGAGTTCCTCTAATGACTCCCTTCCTTGTCCAAAGCACATACATTGAATACACTCAGACTAATCCTATGCTATTCTGATACTGAACTGACAGTCTCGTTCCTGGTCTAAATGCCTCTGTCCTAAACAAATCCCTATTTGTAACAAGGAGGGAAGCTTGAGGCATCCCTCCTTTGAAATGGCATCTTCTTCAGTGAGATGAACACCAGGCATGCCAAAAGTATTCTCAGTGGAGGTAGTCAGGGCTTTTAAAAATCAGTAGTCACTGGAGAGAACAAGAGACATTAATACTTAAAATAGCAGGGCCAGCATGGATATGAGAAGCATAATCAAAATTTAATTTCTCTCAGGCATTATTCTCAAAATCACAGAAATCCAAGTTTTTAATCTTCTTCCCCACACACATCACGCACACTTCCTCTCCTAAATAAATACTGACCTCCTTTATGTCCTACAGTTGTTTCTTTAGAGCTTCGCTTTGGGCCTAAAATGATTCCCCGGGTGTGTCCATCCTGGTGCAATCCTGGTAAGACTCCTGGTTGTTTAGTTTTAACTGACTTTTGTGGTAAACTCTCTAGAGCTAAGGGACAGCTTGACCATCCAGTTCATAATACAGATGAGGGAATTAGCCGGGCATGGTGGTGCACGCCTGTAACCCCAGCACTTTGGGAGGCTGAGACTGGAGAGTCGCAAGTTCAAAGTCAGCCTCAGCGATGGCGAGGCGCTAAGCAACTCAGTGAGATCCTGTCTCTAAATAAAACACAAAAAATAGGGCTGGGGATGTGGTTAGTGGTCAAGTACCCCTGAGTTCAATCCCTGGTACCAAAAAAAAAAAAAAAAAGATGAGGGAATGTTCCTTTATTCCCCACAATTCAGTCCTCTTTTCCAAAATGGCCAGGAAATAATATCAAACTTTCAATATGCATTTTTTATATTTGAAAAAGGCAAATATTTTCATGTTAATATAAATATAATTTCCTGGGCAAGCTCAGGCTAATAAAAAAAAATCAGTTAAAAAACAATTCCTTCCCATTCTACCACCTAAGCCCCTTGGAACTATGTTTAATGTGGATGAAATAACTAAAGTGCCTAATGATAGTGTATGTGTACCTGTTGGGATGGGAACCAGTTGTGATAGTAAATATGTTATCTTCATCTTCCATACAAAGAGTAGTTAATGAATCATTTGAAAAACTGCCCACAGACTGATTAATTCGGATTTATCTTTTGATTAAGTGCATAAGCAATAGCCAATGGTACAATTCATGTAAACATGAGTACTGTATATTTTAAAAATGCCTGACTACTGGCTCAGAGAATAAGCAAACTCATCAAGGTTTAGCCGTTGAAAGCAAACACATCTCTAAATTTGTTTTATATGTACACTCAAATTAAAAATTTCAGAAAATCTACCTAGAAATATATTTTATTTTGAAATTAGTAGTTGTTTTCTTAACACAGCTGGGGCAAGATAAGGAGGAAAGGTAAGGGGAGTAAAGCATGCCTAGAAAAATCTGTGTTGAGCAAACTTCTCTTTTTCAAAAAGAATTTTATAATGCCAATGGCTCTTCCAATTGTGCAAGTCAGAAGAGAGAGGTTATTTTGGGGCATTCTGAAGCTAAAGATACTGAGTGAAATCGAACAGCTCTCAGCACCTGAATGTGTGTACAGTGGCCATGGTCAATTGTATCCATAGACAATTCGCACAGCTTTATAGTCTCTACATGTGCATTAATGAAAAGATCCTGAACATTCTGATAGGATAAATTTTAATTTGGAAATTATTTTATCACATTTGCAGTTTTATTGCTAGTTTCCTCCTTCACTGCCTTTTTTTCCTTCCTTCCTTTTCTTCTTCTTCTTCTTTTTTTTTTAATAATAGAGAAACTTTAGGAAAACAGACTTTCTGACTTGGTAGGGGAACTTTATCCCTCAAAGTGCCTCTGAGAACTTAGTTGGACACCATTCCTCTGAACATTCTCTGGGAAGATAGAATGAGCAGGAGTAAAAGTGGACTCTGCCAAATCTGTGTTGGTGAGAATTCAGATCTCAACTGGGAGAAATGAGTCTTTGAATTATTCATGGGCAACGTGTTTACACAGAAATGAGAAGTTCAAGATTTGCAACTGTCAAGCTTTAAGTGCAATGAAATGGTCTTTTGCATCATTATCGGTAGAAATATAAATTGGCAAAACAGTTCTGCATTTTAGGTTCCTATTCTTGGACCTAATGATCCATTCTGAAACTTGGAAAAGGTTCCAAAATTATGTAGATCAAAAGTACAAACAATATCAAGAAGAGGGGGGAAAAACCCACTAGAAGCAACCTAAGTGCCTGACAAGGAATATGACTGATGTTTAAATAAAGTAATGTATATTTTTATGGTATGATATTCTGCAATTGTTAAAATTATGTTTATAATGGGTTTTTATAACACAAGAAAATGTGTATGATCAATGTGGAAAAAGAAGTGAAATAAAAGATTGATTATCTCAATTATATAAACACAGAGTAGGAGGGAAAAATAAAAAATGCTAACAATAAATGGTAAGATCAAAGGTGATTGTTATGTTTGTCTTAATCTTTATTTTCCAATTTTGTCTTGTTTTTACAGTAAGAATATAGCAATTTTATAATCAGATAGGAAGTTATTTTTAAAATAAGAAAGAAAATGTCAAGTCCTTCAAACCAGTTTGGAGTCACAGCATTAAAAATGATTCTTTTTCCTCCCCAGAGCCATCCTGCAGGATCTCTCCTTGGCCACAGTCTGTTTGTTCCTACATTAGAGGACAAATGGGAACCCAAATGAATAAAAATTGCATTTCTTGAAATAGTCTCTGGTTCAGTCTCTCCTTCACCTAAATCACTGTGAATTAACAAGGTTACAATCTTAAGTCTGCCTTATCGCTTACCAGCAACCTTCATGAGGACGGCAAGGAGAGAAGATGATTTATAAGAAAACCATTCCCTGGATCAGAGAGTGAAAAGTACTGATCCGTTCTAAAAGCTCCTGCTGACAAACTCTGATATTATGAACATTCTGCACTTGGACAAAGGCTCCCACTTTTCTTAATTACATGGTTTGAGCAGGAGCCTGCTTTCAGGATCTGCCCAATCACACAACAGCCATTTATTTTCCCAACTGCAGCTGCCAAAATTTCCCTGATCTCTGTTCTGTGCTCCATCTTCAAGGACATCTTGTGAATGTATGACACTGTCAAGCAGCATTCCACACCATGCTTTTTAAGCCTTGCTCTCTCTCTCCTGCATACGGAGATCCTCCTAATACATTATTTATTAAAAATCTCATGAACAAGAAGCAAAGTAGAGAGGCAAAAAAAAAAAAAAAAAGTCAAAAGTATCAGAACATTTCTGTCTACTCTGAGGCAAATTCTTTATGGTGGCAATGAACCACTAATATTCTCTGTTCTCTGTGTGATGGGTTTGCTTTTGTTTCGTGGACACCAAATCTAGTTAAGTCCTTGGATCCCCTTTTTTTAACAGTTAGGAAAATAGGTGCCAAATCTGCAGCATCCTGTGTGTAAAGAGCAAACTTTTGTTTTTGTTTTGTTTTTCTCTCAAAAGACTCAAACCTTACCTGTGAATTTACCTGATTTTTATTCTTTTAATTTTCCTTTGCCTCAATTTCCTCATTTTTTTAAAAATTTATTCTATATATTTTATGATTTGTCTTTTAAAATTGAATTTCAGATTATCAGAGAGAATTAGTTAATATTTTTGTCTTCACAATTTTTTGCCCTTTTCAAAATATGCTTTTGAAACCTCACTAATCAGGCGAAAGTCAAAGTGGCATTTTTAAAATTTAGAAATAATGAGATTTTTTTAAAACACATGTAAAGTTTCAAAAATATTACCTTTGTGATATAACTCAACTGCATAATATTTAATTCTCAGATGAGACCCTTTTAGGACTAATTTACTATAACCCTACAAATATTCTGGATATAATATATGTATGTAAAACTAGGGTACTAAAAACAGTTTACTTCTTTGTATCCTGTCCTTTGACATCACAGATGCAAAGTAAATTTGATAAACTTTCCAACTCTTGATATAATCTTTTTACCCCAGAAATCTGCTCTTTAAAAATGCAAAAGACTAACAAACATTCAGAATTATCGGTTGTTAAGCTAAAGCAACCTCAAATTTCTTTAGTTACAGGCATATTTTAAATTGAGGTAAGAACCATAAACATGAACAAGAAACATGATATTACCACGCTCCATTTGAACAGTTCCTCCCCACAACCAAGTTAGCTCTTAAAAGAAGAAAAGCAGTACGAAGGAACAAAAACCAAGCTAAGTTCCACGACATGAATGAGTCCCTTCGATGGTCCAGAAACCATCGTGTTAAATGCCAGGAATACAAAGGAGAAAGAGTTTTCCTGCCTGCATGGAAGTCAATAAATAAGTAAATGAGTAATTAATATATAATGTCATAAATATAGTAATGGAGAAGTATGTACAAAGTGCCTAGCAAAATCCCTGCCTGGAACCTGGCAAATGCTTAATACATGGAGACCCTGTTGTAATGCTGATTAAAAAGTGCTTTTGGGTTACATGGGAAAATGTTTTGGCAAGCAATTACCATTAACTCTGTCCTTTACTACCAACAGTGAGCACATACATAATAAATGGTGACATGTCTTTATGTGTATTACTTCACTTAAATATCACACAACTTTTCAAAGTGGGTTTTATTACTTCCCCCACTTAAAGATGTAGACTGCAATCAGTCACTCTACACGTGATGGAGAAATGCAGCTCCAGGCAGTATCCACTGTCACTCAGCTGGAAATGCAACTTGAACCCGAGACTGAAACTGAATTCTGCACCCTTTCTTAAACCTCCGAGGAGAAGTTCAAGCAACATAAAATAAAATCCAGTAGTCTTAGAAAAAGTAAATCATCTAATCTGATTAAAACCATCCAGCCAGTGGATCTGCTATTAATGAAGAAATACTGCCAAATAAATGGATGTTATAGGAAAGATCTTAATTCACAATTCTATGTGGTAAAATAGAATAAGCACAAGATTTGGTTGATCTGACCTGGTTTAAAACCAGCTCCAGCTTTGACTTTGGTTTATCCATTTAAGATTTTCTGAAGTATAATTTAAATTTACTTATCCAAACGGTGTAACTCTATCTGCCTTGTGAGGATTAAAACAACAATTTAAGGCTTCTGGTCCAGAGTTTGGCATACAGTAAACACTCAATACATGTTAATTCCCTTTGTCCAAATCACAACATTCTGAAAATACCTGCTTAATACAACATACTACAGGTGGCAAAGGTGACTAATCTAAGAGCTGATAAGATTTATCCTTGGAATTTCATTTCTGAAATAGAAAAGAAGACTTTAAAATATTACTACTCATCACCCATGCCAGTAGGTATTTCCTTCATCTTCATAAAGCTTCACAAACATTCGCTAATAAGTTCTCACAATAATACCTGACAGGAGGACATAGATACATAGATATAAGGGGGAGAGGCTAAGTGAACTCTTAAAAAATAAACAATGGAAGTACCACTTTCTCATACTTACAAACATGATTTCTGTTATCCTTTGCCCTTTCAAAACACCCTCCAAGGTGAATGGTTAATGTCAGATACTTCAAAGGTAAATTACCACAGTCATTACAGTTTCTGATTTCCTACAAGAAAAACGCTCATGTTTTCATGGCAAATTTCATAACACTGCCACAGTGCACTCTGTACACTAAGAGCAGAGGGCACTTCTGGCTTTTTACAAGGACCTGCTCAGAGTGGAAGAGCAGGGGTTGTTCTTATTTTACTCTCCACCTGGATTGCTTTTTCTTCCCTGTGGGTCCTGAGAAGTGGCTGCACAGACAGAATGCATAGCAAGAGGATCCTCAGGCCATGGTCAGAAAGGTGTGGTGGGAAGTGCAGAGAAAACACAGCAAGTGTTATTCTCCCCAGAAGAAATGAGATCAATCCTTACAAAGCCCTGCTGAACACTCGCTTACAAAATAAGAATTCATTAAATCAACAGCTCGATTCTGGGGATTTGGGAAACATTCACACTTATCACACCATTTAATCTTCATGAAGACCCTGAAAGTTGGGTGAGGTCATTCCTTGCCATCACTTGCACTTAGCAGGTGCATAAACTACAGGTTAAAGAGGAAACAGAATGTAAAGTTACTAGCCCCTGTTCACATAGTGCAGAGCTGGGATTTGAACTGATGGTTCCTGTCACCAATATCCACCTTCCTCCTTTACCTGCGACAAGTCCTGGAAAGCACATCCCAGGCACCACCTTTTGGCACTGGTAATGACAAAGCAGAACACAGGGTGCTCTCTTCTTTGCCACTCTGCCACCAGGCCTAACATGCTCTTCTCCAATCTCCCTCAAGGCTCCCACCTCTATCCCTTTACCTTTTTCTGTTAGGGACATTCACTCAAAGCTTCAAAACTCTCTAGCTTCCTGTCTTCCTTTGTAACTGGACTGTGAGCTCCTTGAGGACAGAGGCTGTGTTTGATTCCTTCGCAATCCTAGAGACTAGTGCAGTGCTGCTAGTGCACAGCTAGTGCAGAACTCCTGGTTTTGTTGGTAGCATAAATAAATGAATAGGTGACCCTCTGGGCTCTCACCTGTTTCCCATAGCCAAATCCACTATCCCTGTTGTTCCCTAACTTCTCTGCTTTTCTCTCTCTTTCTCAAGATCAGTTTAAAAATAGGAGAACTTCATC
>PVHX01000152.1:0-20556 GCA_004024805.1 Geosciurus inauris
ATTCTATACTTAGAGGACCCAAAAAATTCCACCAGAAAACTTCTAGAACTGATAAATGAATTCAGCAAAATTGCAGGATATAAAATCAATATACATAAATCAAATGCATTTCTATACATCAGCAATGAATCCTCTGAAAGAGAAATTAGAAAAACTACTCCATTCGCAATAACTCTTTCTTTTTAACATGTTTTGTTTAAACTCCTGTTGATTCTTGAATAACATTGTTTCATAATGCAAAAAAAAAACACAAAAAAACCAAAACCCAGAATTTTGGTATAACCATCTTTTGTCTTTGTCTGTTTAACCATCTTTAAAATGAACTGCTTCTTGGACTTCTGCATACAACTTTCCCCTAACTGAAATCATAGCATGCGTGCGTCTTTCCCCTAACTGAAATTGTAGCATGCTTGGTGTATTGCATGCGTGTTGCCCAGGGAATGGTGGATCCATTCCAAGTTTTTTGAGGAATCTGCATACTGCTTTCCAGAGTGATTGCACCAATTTTCAGTCCCACCAGCCATGTATGAATGTACCTCAGCTTTACTTAGCATGGATTCTAGGTTCAACCCAGGAATGCATGTGTGGCCCTATGTTCTTGGACCTAGTGCTTCTCTCCGCATAGCCCCAGGTGATGCTCCTTGCTTTTCTGAGGTATGTGATCAGTGATAACTCTTGTATATGTTTACTCTGATGAAGTAGCCCTTAGAGGCCCCAGCTTAGGGGAGAAGAATCTCTACTAGGTTTCTGACCTCATGCATCTTGGTATTCATCCGATCCTAGAACCTTGTTCACAAACTTTCCCACTTTGGCAAACATCTGCTCAGTAAATACCAGGTTCCGTGCTCAGTTCTCCTCCCTGCACTTCCATGTTGACCTGCTCCACTGGATGACAGATTCCACCTTTCTGCACAGGAGGAGGGTTGATTCAACCCCGCCAATGACTCCCACCATGTTTCTCCCAACAGAGACACAACACTCTTCTTGGAGCAACTGAGTGCTTTCATCAACCCAGTGTCGTCTTCTCCTCCCCCTTGGAGAAGGGTCCAGATGGTTCATTGTTGCTAGGTAAAATGAAGGTCATCAGAACAGGGGATGGGAACACAGTTTAGGTTTATTTTCATTCTTTCACACAGGGCCATATGCAGCTGCAGGGAGAGTCCCATGGCAGGATAAGCACCACTCCTGGAACGAGGTGGGAGGAACTGTGAAGTCCTTTGCTTTCCTTGCTGTCTAGGAAGATTTGCCTCCCACCCACTGTGGTAGCCCGTTGGTGTCTACTCTCCATTCTGTCTTCCTTCTTACCTCATAAAAGGATTTCTGAAATTCCAATCCCTTCATTGGTTTTTCCTTGTAAGGCTGTGTTTATTCCTGTTCAAAGGCAGAGCGAAGAACCCAATGCCCTTCCCAATCCCCCCCAACTGCTGTAAATGTCCAAAAAATGCAGTGTGCAGTGTTCTTCTACCTTGGTGTTTTTCAAAGGGGTGCCTTTGGAGTTTGAGCAGGAAGACCCTCGCCACCAGATGCCCACTGTGGTTCCCAGCCACTGTCACAAAACAACTGGTAACAACTTTCAAATGCTGTCAAAACACAACCAACAATCCCCCTAAACAGCTGGTGATTTCCAAATGGCTTTTGCAGTCAACACCATCCTGGCTGGGAGTCAGTATGGTTAAAGGTTTCAGCGTCCACTTGACTTGGCAGAGTTGTGGCCCAAGTCCAGGAGTGGTTAGTGGGCACATGCCTGCACCTGTCTGGGCACCAGGGAGCAGGAGGGACATTTGGGTATCAAGAAGAACCCGAGGGAAGCAATAAATGTTTGCACAATACATGGTCACCTTACCAATGTGTCCATACCCTGGAAAGCATGGAGGAGGGTGGAGATCATTCTCTGGCTTTCGTGTGCAGGCTGGCATTCAAATTTCCAATGGAGTTTGAGATCTGGAGCTCTGTGTTGTGTGAAGAATCAGGTGGGAGTCTGGAGATAGAATCAGAAGAAGGTGGAAAGGCCAGGGGTGGTGATTCTAAGGGAAGAGTGCTTGGACTTTGAGGGGGTAAGAACATAGGGGAGGCTGCTGTCCTGGTAAGAGAGTGAGCTGCTGAAAACAGGAGTCAAGGTGTTTCTCAGCATCCAGGGTACACTCATCCCTCCACAGGGGCTCTTTAGGTACAAAATGAATGAAAGACCGAATTGCCTGTCACAGCCTTTTGATTAACATATGTAATCGAATGTGTCTGGAGGAGGCTGGAGAAGAGCTGCACTTGGCCTCACCTCCGAGGATGTTCCTAAACAAGTGATATCAACACAAACGCTGCTTTCTCCAGGATTATTTATATTTTGGAGGATGTGTCTTTGAAATCTAGAAAACCTTATATTAGGGTGATGCCTTTGTTGTATTTCCAACTTTGTTTGTTGTCTATTCAATTGCAAACCCATCAGGAAAAATTTCATTTGAGCATATTCTATGCAGACAATGTAATACATTGCTTAGGCAGGTTGATTATTATTAAATATTTTAAACCTATGAAAATAACTGTGAACTTAGTTTGATAATTTCAGAAGAACTGTAACTTCACGTCTCCTGAAATAAAGGCAGATGGTAGCATTCTTATTGTGAGCTTTTTCCTATCTAATGTATCATAAATATCTCATTTATATGATTCAGAAACAAACATTTAAGAATATGACATAGTGTTCAGCAAGGTAAAAGCAGACATTATTTTAACATAAAATACTCAGAAATATTGCTTGACTCATGTCTTAGTATTTTTATGAATATTAAAATATTCATTTTCTTTTATTCTGTATATTAAGGTTCTTGGCTTTGGTCTCTCACTATATGTACTGTTGTGATTGATTTAGTAATATGTATGGAAATAGCACTAACAATTCCTGTGGCTTATTACAACTTGGATACAGAATATGGAACAAAACATCTTGTATTTGTATAGCTGTGGAGTGGGAAGGCTTTACCCAGGCCATCTTGAATGTGAACCTGGTAGTTGACAAGCTAGTGTGTATTAAAAATTCCTACCTCTCTTTTCTTTACACTATTGAACTGTAATTATAAACATATAATTGCAAAACCAGACTTCATCCTCCTCTACCCAGGTGTACCTCTTAGGGACACAAGTAGCATTTCTCAAACATTGGAACTTGGATGCTATGTGAAGAAGTAAAGTGACATTTGAGTTTGAATATAAATGTGGGGTGCAGTAATGCATTTGTGGGATTGTAAAGAAGGGATGTGTCTTTAATTTGTGTGACATTGTTCAGCTCTCTAGGAGAAAGTCAGCAGCTCTTTCGAGAGCAGTGGCCTCCCTCATTAGATGGGCACCCTGTCAGAGTCAGTCCCTTGAATCACTGGGCAGGAGCAGGCCAGTGGGAGCAGAAGGCAAGTGGTTTTGCGACATTGAAATTCTGTCTTTTCTCTAAACTTTCATGACAGATTCTGACAGGGGAACAGGGGGTAGAGCAGGGTATTTGCCTGTTGCTGGTGAAAAGGTCTTAAGAGACAAAAGGAAAACAACCGTTATCAATTTAGTACATCGAGAGAGGGCATGGGGGGGCATCCGGTGACCTGGGGAGAGGGCACAGAAAACATGAAAATAAGAAAGCTACTTGGGGCCACTTCTAGCCACCCACCTCAGCAGCAGACTCACTTGGGACATCCCTGTGCTTTACCAAGGATACATTTATTGCCATGGTAGAAGTGGAATGCTAAACCTTGCCTCTAGGTGAAGCAAAATAAATTAGGTTGTCTGGAAATATGAAAGTGATTTCAAATCTGGTAAAAATATGTTTTCAACTTGCTTAAGATTTTCCTCTAACACCAACAAATAACTCTCAAATTGTTGATGTTGATGTCATCCACCCTATATAGTAAAAAATACACATTATACACCGAAACTAATTGAAGATTATAGTTATCTATCTATCTATCTATCTATCTATCTATTTATCTATCTATCTATATTTTTTGGTATCAGGGATTGAACCCAGGGTTGGTTAAACACTGAGCCACATCCCCAGTCCTCTTTTTATGTTTTATTTTGAGACAGAGTCTCATTAAGTCCTTACGGCCTTGCAAAGTTGCTGAGGCTGATCTCAACCTTGTGATCCTCCTGCCTCAGCCTCTCAAGTTGCTAGGATTACAGGTATGTACCACTGTGACAATCTGCAGTTATATTTTGAGAAGTAAAATCAATGACATATATTCTGAAGCTAAAATTGGACACTAAATTAGCAAGCCCAAGGACTTTTATACTGTAGTCCTTTTTAATATAGTAAACATGAAAATAATCTCCTAAAGTTTATTTCCATGAAGTGTAAATCTGGACTCTTAAAGGTAATTACCAAAAAACAATGGACTTCCATTGAATTAGGTGTTATTGACCAGGACATGAAATCCAATAGTATTCAATCCAGCTCCTTGTGTATCACAGGTGAGGAAATAGAGAGCCACTGTTAACAGGCCAAGGGAGGGGGAGTTGAAGCACACTCTCAAAAGAAAGTAAGATAATTAAAATATTAAAGTAAGAAAAGTGATAAACTGTTATATTGGAGCTGACTATGTTATGTTGAGTTATATTGGGTCAGAACATAACTAGAGTTCTGATGAACCTCCACTTTTTTGTGTGGAAGAAAATGAGATTGTCAGGGTGGGAAAATGGGATTATAGGTGTATGAACGAGGGAGAGCGACTCAGTCCAGTTTATCTGTCTAAGTGGAGGAGTTTTTCACAGAAAGCTTGGTTTGCCAGTCATCTCAGTTCACAGGGCCAGTCCTTGCTGAGAGTGTGACCCTCAGCACCAAAGCACCACACCTTGAAGATACTCCAGAGTGGTCCAGTCCCAGCCACAACCAGGCACCCAGTGGGTTGGGAGGTGTCCAACAGGTAAGAGCTTCACTGCGAGTCAAACATCAGAGTGACTCTGTCCCAGCATTCTGTGGTTCTCCGTCTCCATTCTGGAGAGGCAGCGCTGCCTAAGCCCACACATGCAAGATCCAGAACAGTGTTTGCATGCCCAGGATGGGTCCATTCAGTAGCTGGTTTTATTTTCCACTCTGCAGCCCTGAATTAACATAAAAAGTCCCAGACAAGTGAGAAAGAGAAAGGGAGGAATGGAGAGAGGAGAGAGAGAGAGAGAGAGAGAGAGAGAGAGTCTTAGTTGCATGGTAGAAACCAGTTTGTGGGTTTTCAAGAACAACAATTCTTTACGACAATATACATTATCATACTGATTTCAGTTGACAGGAACTGGCGGGGGGGTATTTGGTTAAAATGCTGTGTATTGTTAAGGAAGACATCTTAAACTCACAGTCATTGAGATATTAGGAACAAGAACAAGATTTCCCTGTTAATAAAATCCTTTATGATTTTTGTCCTTTTATAAGCTCTTCAAAATTAAGTAATTTTAAATAGCAAACTCATATATTGAAACTAAAACAAAATAATGGTGACAAATATAATAATAATAATTGCAAACACAGAGCTGAAGTCTCATGCAGTTTCCAGAAATCCAGATCAACATGCTTTCATGGTCATTCAAATGAGAGTGAAAAAAAGTTAACTAACTGACATTGAATTATTCCAGTTGGAGAAGCATTCCTCACAGGGTCACATGTGTCCCACATCAGAGATTAAAGCTGTGTCAGTGTAACATACAATTGACGATCCTGATGGATGATGGAACGAAGTTTCCTGGCCCTGATAACCCTGATGATCTAGGAAACAGAGAGAACATTTTGAAGGCATTTTCACACAAATAATAACATTTCAAAGACTGCCCAGACAAAATATAAAGCCATCCTTCCAAGCTGGGGAGCAACCATGAGCAGCATCTTTGTATGCCCCCAGAACAGAGGGAAACTGCTGCCTAGTTTGAATAGAGCCATGGAGACAAAGCACGTCCAACTAAGTGCCCCGTGGGATGTCCAGGGACCCTCCTCTGTCTCCTCACTAAAGGTCTCTGACCCAAGAGCACCATGGGGCTTGATTGCGCCACACCTCCAGACACTGAATCAGGCTTTGGTTATCTGTGGACCAGCAGGGAGGCCCCATCCCATTGCATGCCCTGTCTTGGCAGGATATATGACCTCTGAACTGTGTCTAATGCCATGGGTAGGGACCAAGGACACTGAAGCTGGAGTCAAAGATTACATTGAATTACAGAGAGTAAAGTTATGAATGTCACAGACAATACTTATGATTGTAAAGCTATCTGAAGATTCTCCTTAGAACACAGGGAATTGGATGGATGGGTACCCTCTATAGTCATTTGGTTTTACTTTGATGGCTGTGTAATGTATTCTCAAATATTTCTAGGAAGACGATCATGGACACCTCCTGATCCTGTTCCTCCAGGCCCAGGTGTTAAACTTAGGTAACATCTCATGCTTTTTCCTTTTTCAAAACACAGCATGATAACAAGACTATATCATTGCTGGAAATTTCTGTGATGCTTAGAAATAATGTCAATTATCTTCTTTTGTCCACAATCTGAGAAAAATCCCATATGCCGATCCTGTGATTTCTACGAACTCAGTTATCCAGGGAATAAGGAGTGTTGTGGAACCCACTTTTACTGCCCAAGGAACACTGGAGAAAAATTGTGTTTTTAGCACCAATAAGGAAAACTCAGTATAATAATGAATGTGCCTTAAACTACTGGGCTTCTAAATTGGGGTCGTGGCAACTGTGTCAGCATCAAGCAAGGACAGAAGAAACCCACATGGTTCAGTTTTTTTATTTTTTAACCTGAATGAATTTAATGCAGGGTGCAGGTTACAGAGGTATGGGAAGACTAGAAGACACAGAGGGACCTGGAGGTGCCACAGTGAGCTAGCAGCTAAGTGCTGCGGAGAAGGGGTGGCCAGGGTGGCGTGTGTCCAGAAGCCTGGCTGTGGAGCCCTGTGCACCAAGCAGGGACGCTGCCTGGCTGGTGCTGTCCCATCCTGAGTGTGGAGAAGCCTGGCTGAACTGGGATCCAGATCTCTGCTGCCCAGATTCTTGTGAGAGTGTCACACTACACATCGCTGTCGCAGGAGGCGTTGAAATTCAAAACTCAAATCACATATTGCTTTGTCCTCGTAAAGATAAAAATTATCAAGTTAAATCATCATACCTCTGGGGCCATCTGGGTCTGGAAATAGAAGGACCTGCTATTGAAAGCCCAAACTGCTGCCTCAGGGAAAGGTGATTCTTGGAGCCAACTGGGAGGAAAAATAAACCCCAAATAGCTTTTTTATTTTCACGTCTCCATGTACTCTCCCTCGAAATTGATATATTGTCCCATAGACAATTGATAAGAATTTCTGACGTGGAGGTGGAAGAGCTAGACTTATCTTCATGCAGTCACCCAGAACACAGCTTGGCTACAGCGGTACACTTCCCACTGCCTGGGTTGCTACCAGCGACGCAGGGGTACCAGCCTCCAGACCTAATGGCTTTGCCAGCAGTGTCATAGTTATGACTTGGACATGAGGAAAGATAGTGGCATTTGGGAGGATATGAAGATTTCCAGCCCATGATAAAATTAGTTGAAAAATAGAAGTCATGTAAGTTTTATTCAGTGTAACATTTTCTATAATAGTTTTTAATCCTCCAAAAATGATAAATCACGAATTTTACTCATTACTTAGTATCAGAGAGCACAAGGCGTAAGCACAGTGCTCATGGAAAGTTTATAAGTAAAAATGTGCACCTCACGTCCTAATCAGGATCCAGTTATTTTCTTTCTGTATAGTATATCTGCAAAGTGGTTTTTAGAGCATTAGTCTTGTGGAAGGTCATATTTGCTATTTTTCAAGCATTAGTTTTCTCTACCTCTATTAGTTCTTTTGATCTCCTTCATACATATTTCCTCATTTCCTTCCAGATAAAACGAATTACTGATCCCTCAAAAGCTAGAAACACTTGATTGACAGAAATGCCTATTACTTGAACCAAAGTTGAGAAAGTAAAATTCTTGAGAGATAAAAACAAGTTTTACTGAGAATTGTGGAAACTGAAATCTAGAAAATCTGAAAATATTTTGCTCAATTATCTGTTAAAATACAACATGATTTTGTGTTTTTGATACATCAGAAATTTCAAGATAACCTCAGGTTGACATTTTCATAAATATTTTTGATTAGTCAAACTCCTGTTGGCATTGTGTGCTCAGGAAGTGTATTTGACCATGTAACCTTCTGCAGTGTACTATCACTCTGATGCAAGCTAGCAAAAGCTTCACTAGCTGGAATTTGAAAATAAGCTCCACAGGTAGTTTCTAAGTGTATGAATCATCTAACAAATTCTAGGTAATATTTTTTAAATATTCTTTTTAGTTGTAGATGGACACAATGTTTTTATTTTATTGCTTTGTATGTGGTGTTGAGGATCGAACCCAGGGCTTCACGCATGCGAGGCCAACGCTCTACCGCTGAGCTACAATCCCAGCCCTCTAAATAATATTTTTAAAAAATTATAAGAAAGTGAATTATATGAGAGGAAGAGTAAATGCTACTTTGGCATTTGTGGTTTCCCCAGAACATACCATGGTCTCTGTTGCCCGGAGAGGTCCCAGTTGGTATACAGTGAATACAGAAAAGAATTTGCCGCACTTCAAGGGAGCAAATCTTAGGCTATCTACCTGATGTCGCAGTTTTCCAAATGTCAAAAAAGTGAATTTTTCTGTTTTTATACACACTCTTAATGGATGTGAAGCCTGCCTAAGTATACTTCCCTGAACTGTTTGAGTTTTGGTAAAATCAACTTCCATAAACCATTTCTCTATGTAAATATCTAGAATAAAATGAATTTTAAGTTTTATACTTTCCCAATTGGGTAAATTAAAATATAATCTTACTATACCTATCAATAAGTGGTCTGTACTTTTCTTCCAAGCCAAGAATTCAAGAATTAAAATATTTGGTCTCACATTTGTGTGTTCTATGTATGTTGAAATAGCAAACTGGTTGAAATAAAGACTGCTTGTGAAAAGCCAGGTTTTATCTGTCATGCAGCCGTCTGTCTACACAGTGCTTCTCTTTTGTGTTTGTGTTAATTATTACCTCAGGTAAACTTCATATTTTAGCTCAACAGTTACCAAATGCCAGTTAAATAATATTGTATATATAACATTCCCCTTAGAATCCTCAGCTGGCTGCCGCTGCAGAACAGGGGTGTCCAAACAGATCACAAAAGTCCAAAGAATTTACTTAAGTTATTTTGGGACTAAACAGTTTTCAAAAGGCAAAATAACTACAAAAAGAGAGAGAGAGAGAGATAAAGTCATGAATATAAACACAATTTTTGGAGATTGAGTCCCCAAATTCCAAGGAGCCAGGAGTGTCCCCTCCAGCTTTAGGCCTGGAGAGGGTGATTGATTTATGTTTCCATTCAATGCTTGAAAACCATCTGAATATACTTTCTGTGTATTCAACTTTGCATGTAAGGTGATCTTGGATCCTGTTTCTTTTAATGTTTTCTATCTCAATCTCTTAACTCTAATGTTTGCAGTTTATTGTTCATTTGTTAGCTTAATGCTGGACAGCTATTCCACTGTCCTGCATTCTTGATTTTCTGTCTCTCTTCCAAACCCCCACAGCACAAGCCACGAGCCACGTGTAGCTGTTTAAATTTCGACATGTGGCTGTTTCCATCAATTAAAATGCAATGACATTTTAAATCTCAGTTCCCCGGCGGTGCTAGTCCAACTTGAGGCACTTGTCAGCCCATGAAGGCAGTGTCCCCTGCTCTGGGTAGCAGAGGTAGAGAGCATTTCCACCAGTCCAGCCATTTCCATCCGATGACGGTCACCCACTCTGGGCCTGAGGCAGGAAGGAGCACACCAGGCAGAGAAAACAGTAACTGTGCACTTCATTTTCTCTCAATCTCCATATCATGGGGACTATTGTCTTTATATTGAAAAGCAGGAAATTGAAATTCAGAAGACAGAATAATTTTCAGGGATATGAGGTTGCTTTCCAATCTGGAGAATTTCTCCCCACTGGGACCTGTTTTCCCAGAAGGCAAGAAGCACTGGCTGGCAGGAAGGTCTGGAGGGTTCCTGAGGTGGACTGGGGAGAGAGCTGGGAGGAAGCTGGGCAAGGCACCGGTCCAGGCATCTTCTGATGGTGCTGTTTACGTATTTACTAATTCTTTTAGAGTTCCAAAGGAAGTAAGTTTGGAACAGCTGCTAGGGTAGTGGTACAAACATTCGTAAGATTTGTCCAAATTGTGGAAACTCAACAAAAATGCAGGTATCACATTTTGCTAATGTCACAGGGAGCTGCAGCCCCGGGGAATGAGTGTGGTTTAGGTTGGAGTTTTGTTTATTAAAGACTCAAGATCCTAGACTGAATGAAGTTAGGTATTAGCTTGTCATTTTTTTTGGTACCAATACAAATGATTTCTCTCTCGGTGTAACCTTGAAGGTTTTATCTATGTCTTTTTTGACATTAATCCATTTTTTGTGTCACCTCAGTCTAACCCTATTATTGCATATCTATCCCAGACATTTCAAGTGGCCTAATCTGGTCATTCTTCAGTTCCTTAAATAAATGAGTTAAAAAGTATTTGACATACATCCATCTTATATTTATAAATGCCATTTTAAGGTGCACTTTAAAAAGACACTTTAGAAGTCTTAGAAGTTTAACCGAGAAGCTCATTGGCTTTACCCATGGGAACAAAGTAGACCATGTTGCTAAGGAAGGGCTTCTCCTGGCTGCTCATGCTCACCAGCTTTTCCTGCACTCCCAACTGAAGAGTGGCTCTCTCTTTGGGTTGTGTCACCAAACTTGATGCAAATGTGGTACTTGTAGGTTTAGCAAGTTGTGTAATGGATGTTGTATGTTTTGCTAGGCTGTAAAATGACATTATGTTAAAGGTAGTTCTCAATGATCTAACTCCTAGTTTTATCTTATAAAATGTAATTGGATTGTTTTGATCACAAGTTATAATTCATATGAATGGTGGAGACTGTGTTATAAGTTACAGTGACCGAGACGAAGAGCTGTGGGTGCATCTTCCAAAGAAGGTTTTGTTGCTCAAGAGGGTCCCTTTGTCATGAGGTTTGGTTTTCTCAGAATAAAACAGGACAGAGATAAAGACTGAATGGAGAGATAAATCTTCAGAAAGTACACAGAAAAGAGATGTTTATTTCTTTTCATTCATAATAACCATAAATAAAAGGTCTACAATGAAGAAATGTGTTAAAAGTCTGCCAAAGTTGGCCCCATTATTTAAAAGAAACAAAATATATATAAAAAATTTGCTATAGAATATATTATTAATGCAAACACAGAATTTAGTTTTATCTTTGTTAAAACTATAAATAAAGATAAGAAATTTCAACAATGGGTAGCAAAGTTATTAATTAAGATATGTGTACTTGTTCCTGGTAGTAGAACTTCCCTATCTTACTAGAATACCTTGTTTAGTGTTGACTTTGTCATATCACTGATTATCAAAATGAAGATAATATTGCATGGCTTTCTCACTTTTGAATGAGCTAAGTAAAGCACCTTTCAATCACATCATCTGTTTCTGTGTTACTTTCCATTTCCATTCCATGGTTTTCTGATGTGTGTCTGTGCCCAACCCTGGTTACCCATTAACCTGTTGAAGAACACCTGGGTCATGTCCGATTGTTGGCAATAGGAAGAAAGCCTCTCCAAACATTCATGTAAAGGTTACTATATGAAAATAAAAATGTGAGGATTAGACTCATATGTTGTACTTGTTTTCTGTTGCTGCCGTGACAGCTGAATGCAACTTGGCTGTTCAATAATGCACATCAATTTTCTTAGATTCCTCTATGTTAGAAGTCCGACCTGAGTCTTTCTGAACTAAACCAACATGTGAGCAGAAGCACTCCTTGCTGGCAGACCTAGAAGAGAATCTGCTGCCTTGTCTTTCTGAGTTGTAGGCAGAGTCCTGTTCCTCACTATTACAGGGCTGAGATGTTGGTGTGCTTTCTGGGGGATAGTGGAGGGTCATCCCCAGCCTCCAGCGGCCAGCAGCACTCCTTGGCTTGTGGAGGAATTTTTTTGCCAACCACATATGTAAGATCTCTCAGACTTATAAGAAACAGCCAAACTGTTTTCCAAAGTGAATGCGTGACTCATTCAGGAATACGTGAGAGTTAAAGCTGCTCCACATCATAAGCAGAGTCTGGTATGTTCATTGTATCAATTCTAGCCATTCTAGTAAAAGTATGTAGTGACTTATTAGTTTAATTATTTTCACTTCTCCAAAGACTAACAATATTGAGCATAATCTCATGTGCTTATTTCCATGTGTCTTCTCTGGTGAGGCTTTACTCATATTGTTTACTCATTTTTTATTTGGTTGTTGAATGCTTTCTTACTTTTGAGCTTTGGAGTTACTTACATATTCTGGATAAACTAATTTATTATACATATGATTTGCAAATATTTTCCCAGCCCATAACTTTCTATTAACCATGTCTTAGAAAGAACAAAAGTTATCAATTCTGAAGAACTCTAATGTGTCAATTCCTTCTTTAAGTGATTTTTCTTTTGATCATAAATGATTTTTGATCCAAGGTCACAATATTTCCTCTTCTGTTTCCTTCTATAAGTCTTTTGGCTGCAGATTGTACACTTAGATCCATGACTGACTTGAGTTAATTTCATGCCTGGTGTGAAGTATTGATCAAAGTCATTTTTACACGGATGTCCTATTGCTGCAGGATCACTTATTGAGAAGCCATCAAATAATGGACAGCAAATGCTAGCAAGGATGTAGGGAAATTGGACTCTCTGTGGGCTACTGTTGGGAATGGTTCTGTGACTGTGAGTGGTCCTGCAGCTCCTCCAGAGTTTGAACAGAAGTACCCTGTGATCAAGCCCTGCTGCTGCTGACTGTCCCACAGAAGAGAGAGCAGGTTCTCCAGCAGAGCTTTCACGCCCTGTTCACAGCAGCAAATGCTCAATAGCTGAAAGGCAGAAAAAGCTCAAGTGTCCATCAGTGTCTGATGGCAAAAACAAGATGTGGCTGATAAAGGCTTGGGAAGTATGATGTCTTAAACATGAATGTGATTTGGACACATGCTCCAATATGGATGGACGGTGAAGCCACTGTTAAGTGCAATAAGCTGGACACACAGGACAGATGCTATTACACTGATGTGAGATGCTTGGAATAATCATATTCAGAGTCAGAAAGTGACTCTAGGGCAGTTATTGTGGAAGCGATACCAAGCCTCACCCAGGATGATTAAAAGGTTGGAGATGAGCAGAATCATGGCTGCAGAGCCAGGTGAGTGGTTGATGCCACTCAACTGTGCGCTGGAGAATGGAGAAACGTGTGAAGACCTATTTTAGATGTTTCATTTTGGATCATTTCTATTGCTGGCTGAATTCTCTAATCTTTTTGTTTACAAAACTTAATCTACCTTTACTATGATGCTATGTATTTTGTATCTTAGACACTGCATAGGAAAAAGGTGTGGTTATTTTTATAGGTCTTCCGTCTCCACTCATCTTTTTTTCCATATATATATAATACAGTTATAATCACTGTTTTAATATATGTTAATTTTCACATCTGTTCACTGAGAGAATTGCTCCCCATTTTGGACCAAATTTTTCTGCTTTTTGGCACATGTAGTAATTTTTATTGAATTTCCGAAATTATGGATTTTACTCTCAGTGCTGGATAATTTTATATTATTTTAAGTACTTTTGAGCCATGTTCTTGAGCATAATCAATCTACTTGAAAACAACTTCCTCCCTTCAGACACCGGCTTGACATCTGTCAGCAGGACCAGGGCCAACTTTCCTTCCCTGCTGAGCCAAGTCCCTTCTGCACACATTGCCCAGTGTTCCAGAAGCCACGGGGATTTCTAGTATGGCTGCTGTGAACTGGCCCTGAGTAACATTGCTACCTTAACTTTTCTGGTGGTTTTCTGTGACCACATGTTCTTTCCTCTCATGCATTTGTGGATCAGAGGAATATCCAAGTGGGTCCCTCTGCAGAACTCTGAATTCTCTTTCTCTTTAGCTCTTTGCTATAAATCCTCTGGCTCCTGTTCTCCTTGTTATCAGTCCTCTCTCCTCAAATCAACATGTTTGATGGTTTATCCCTTCCTTTTTATCCCTTCCTGGAAACCCTGGACATAATGGACAGAAATCAGGAAGGACATAATGGAACTCCTTTTGCTTGTTTTCTTGTCTACTATTGCAGTCCTTTGTCCACTGCTGTCCACGGTGCTGAATGCTGTCATTCCATCTTAACCCAATGTGGAAGTTTGGATAAATTCATTCTAAGCCTTTGAGTGCACAGCAGAACCCCCCAGATCTCCTGTCACTGTTGGTAAAGTTTGTTTGTTTGTTTATTTCTCATCCTTCCTCACCTTCCTGCCTTTCCCCCTTAAGTTTATCAGCCAATTTTGGACACTTCAAACATTTCTAAACAATCTGGGACTCTGTCTTTACAATACTCTCTAAAAATAATTCCCTGGACATATATGTACTATGAAGCTTACAGCTACGGGGAGCTGGAGGTGACCCTTCTGTTTGCCCCATCAATGTGCATCTTCTGAAAAAGATATATTGGATTTAATCCTTTGGATAATAGCAAAGTTGAATTTATGTCTTATTTTATTAATCATAAAAAGTAATTGATAATCAAACAACAGCCTTTAGAAAAACAACAACAATAACAACAAAACAAAGTAAACAAAAAATCCCAACCAGCTACCAGGAACTAGGAATGGACTCCTTTTCCTTAGTAAAAGCAGAAGTTATGTGAAGCTGTTTTATTTTCAACTTTCCCTAAAGCACAGAACCCTAAAGATGCATTTTTAATTGTCTAGTTTTTTACCAGTTCACTTTACTGGGGGAAATCCCCACCATCAACTGGAATAAATTAGAGTCTAAGATGAATGGCATTTTACCAAATTCATAATTCATTTCCATCCCCAGGACTTGGTTCTGTTAACAGCCAATAAATGAAACATGACAGAATTTCTCCACATAGTTTTTGTCTCTACTGAATAGAAAATCAGTTATGTTTAATTCACAAATGCGAAATTCTATCTGACAGGGAAATGAATGAATGATTTCTGAGAAGGTATCACAGAGAAGTGAGAGAAGCCTTCCAGGAAGATCCCCTGAGTCCAGGGCTGACAGCATGCATCTGATATTTGCCACATACTTTGGAAAGCTCAGTTTTTACATGGGGATATTTCTTTCAACTCCATTCATATTTAAAAGACCTCATATCTTAATGCATGTAAAAAAGGATTGTGAAGACTAATATAAATTTTAAAAAAGGCAATGGAATTGAGTTTTTTCTTTAATGTTGGACGAATGAAACTCCAAGGGATGCTGCAGAGTGTTAAAAGGGATCCCTGCTGACCACGTCAGCAACCTCTGACTGTGATGTGGCATGCCAGCAGGCATCTGCATGAAATCACAACTCATGCCTGGCGTGGCTCGCTCCTTGTTACTGATCCCCTTGTGATGAAGTCAGCTTGGTTACTGCTTGTTACGCAATGCATAAGTTAAATGCAACTTCATTTTGTCCTTGAAAATTAAATTTTAAAAAATGAGAGATTAAAAAAAAATTAGGATAGTTTTAGATTTACAGGAAAGTTGCAAATATAGTGCTGTGAATTTCCATATGTCACAGTTTCAACAGGTATTAACATCTTTATTAGGGAAATGTACTTGTCACAGTTAATGAACCAATATTGATACATTCTTATAATTGACTATTGATTACTAAATGACTAGTATTATTACTTTAATCTGGTATAGCAATCATTATTTTGAAATGTATTTTACACAGTACATTAAATATTTATTTGACTCTTTAAAATACGGCTTATAGCTCTAAGGCAGAACTAAATAAAGTAAGGGTCAGAGAAAGATTGATGGAGATCATCCATGTCCTCAAAAGCAGAGATGATTCCATGTGCTCAAGGGATCCGGCAGAAAGGTTCTGAGTGATGAATGAGCAAGGAGAGAGAAGGCAATGGATGTCTCTGCATGTGCCAACCGGGTCCTGACATCAGGGACTAGAACTCCCTCCCACACGCCTTCTGTCTTGTTCTGGCACTGGGAGACCCAGCCTAACTGGGAGTCTTGTTTCACTTTAGATGCTGGAGTTCAAACTCCAGTGAACTCAGTCTGTTGTTCTGCAACTAAGTGTCCAAATTTGAGTTTAGTGTAAGAGAATAATACCTTTTCCCTGGGGATGGAATTCAAGTCCATTTGACCTTCATCAGAATTTAGAGTTCAAGTTCTTAACCATTAGAGCATATTCCCTGTGTATTGGTGAGATAAATGAGTGAGTGCACAAAACAACCATCCTTGTGGCTACAATTGGTTTTTTCAAATTATCACCATTATGTGGAAAGGCTTTCATGATTTACAGACTCTTTGAACATGATGTATTCATTCATTCATGAGCATGAACTCATCACTAGGAAGGGAGAAAAATGAACAAGAGCATGTAAGGATCAAAACTAAAGGAAAGATCAAGTACAAAACTCAGCAAGTCTCTATGGGTGTAATATACATTGGAAACTAGTACATTTTTACCTTTCAAGTGAGGCACAGGATCTAACCCGTAAACTGACATCACCATATCCCTTGAGCTTCCCATGGCACAGGGGCCCATGCTTGATAAATGGGTGCAAAAATGAACACAGGAAAGAGGCTTGTCTGCAAAGTGCCAACAATTTACATTTCTACATTTAATTGTCCTTTTCTCAAGGAAAATCACAAGCAAAGATAGCAAAGTTGAAGATAAAGCCATCCGTTATATTTAAATGAATTACTGACTTTATATAAATGAAAGCTTGCTTGTAAAAGTTTATTTACCCACTCTAGGAAGCTTCAAATGGCTTGGATCAGAAAACATTCATGTATTTATACCTTGCAAGATACTTTTGGTTGAGAGTATTGTTTTCTATGGAAAAAAAGTTTGGAAAATAATTTTAACTGCCATCCGAGGTGGATCCAGGATTTAGAGGACCTGAAGATTATATAATCTAGATGTTCAACTTTTAAGAGGAAAACAGAAACCTCAATTTAGAAATAGAAATTCAGGTTAAGGGACTAGAAGAGAATCTGCTTATGTGTGTGGCCCTAAAGCTCAAAGACATTAACTCAGACATACACAGACAGTTTTGAGATTATGCTTCACTCTATTGAAAATATTTTAAAATTTTCTTAGTAGATTTAAGAGTAAAGCCTCTGGGAATAGCCAGGTTTTCACTTTGCCTTGATTTGTATGCAGTCTGTGTCGTTGCAGGATGTCTAACACGGAGGTTTATTGAACTGCAGTCTTGCTGTGGTGTCATGGATGGAATCTTCAATTCATCATTGGTGGGTGACAGCACCAATGGAATGATCTGACATTCCTGGCTTGTCATTGTATGAAAAACCATCTATCAAAACAAAACTGTATTGCAAATGATAAGAGTTACATAATGCTTTTTAAACATTTCCAAAATAGTTTACACTGCATAATGTCAATAAATAAAATGTGTCTCTGTAGTTTAATACTTGAGATTTATTTCACTGTTATTTTCTCCATTCTGTTTTTTAGATTTTAATTTAAACTTACTGCTTTTTCATATTTTCTAAGTACTTTTCAGCAACCAGGTACTAATTTTATAAACAGAAAAATTATTTTATTATTGAAACAATAGCAAAGTGTAAGATAAATGTCAAAATCCATTACTTCCCAATAAATCAAGGATAATTATTCTTGTGAAATGGAACAAATAGAGTAGTATATGGTGGAATTGACTATGAATGAACATCTAGCATCCTCAGAAGAGAATCACACTGTTGAGTCTCCTGCTGAAACAAAGACATTGTCCAGTCTGGGAAGGCATCTCAGACTTTTGGGGTGAAAAACACTACAACTACCCTATGTTTATTGCTTATTCTTTGCAATAAAAATAAAGCCTTTCTTTAACTTTCAAAAGCACTGCACGCTGGAAAAGGGAGATGATGTCAGGGTCCATTCTGCTCTCATCCCCTGTACTTCCCCACAGGTACATATTCCACAGGAAGGATTTCTAATTGATACTTGAAGATATCCTTTTTCTTAAACCCTGTCATCTCAGTTTTATGCTCAGCTATCTGTTCCATGGATTTCTACTTTTATACAGTGGTGAAATTTGTGAGAAAATAAGACCACAGGTTGTTCATTATGTCCGGTACATCCCAGTGCATGGACAGTTGCCAAGGTGACAGATGTCTGAGAGGTAAACAAGCCCAGGGCATCCAGTCAGGTTTCCCCACTGACAGGCCTGCACATCACCCTTGTTTTCATCTTTAGTAAAGGAAGCCAGACACAAACTGCTCACTAGGGCAGACAGGGACCCTGGTTTTGGAATAATGGAACAAATCAAAAGGAGATATTGGAACATTAAGACATTTATTAAATGGGAATTATT
Organism: Geosciurus inauris; assembly: GCA_004024805.1. NCBI lineage: Eukaryota > Metazoa > Chordata > Mammalia > Rodentia > Sciuridae > Geosciurus > Geosciurus inauris. The sequence goes on from PVHX01000152.1 coordinate 18,437, forward strand.
GAAATACAAAGGGAAGTTTGAAAACACTCTGTATTTGGTTAAAGGAAGCAATGAAGCTTACTCTCTTGTTGTCTCACCCTAGCTTTCAATATTATAAACTATGAAATCATGACAATTATTAAGAAAGAATTTTAAAGAGAAGAATCTATTTTAAATAGAAGAAAAATTTAAATAGAAGAACATTTATGAATAAAACTTGACAATGTTACTTTAACCCCTTTCACAAGATAGCTCATGATAAATAACCAAAGAAATAAGTGTAAAGAAATATATATGATGAGAGCATATTAATTTATATATTATGGAAGTGTTCTTTGAGAATGACAGGGAAAGAGCAAAAATTAGAAAGCTGGGTAAAAATCTATATCTGCACAGTTTATTCATTTAACTTCTGGACCATTAAATTAAAGTTAAAAAAATCAAGCCAAGTTAAAATTTGATTTCTCAGTTATAGCTACTCTGTTTAAAGAGATTATTCATACCTCTGGAGATGGTATTGAAGTTTGCTGCTCTATATTGCTGCTACAGAGGATCAAAAGCAAATGGTCAATAAGAAAACAAAAAAAAATATTGATTCATACTTTTGGAAACTGATCACTGTCACATAGAGTATCATCTTAAAGTCACCAACTGGCAGAACTTGAGCAGCATGCTCTATGTCTGGGATAACTGTACGCTCCCATCACCATAGAACCAGTCATCATGCTATTTTTTAAAAGCAAAACAATGATCTTTATCTGATATCATGTGTTATAGCATGTACATGCACATATACATTACATGTAACTCTTCTGGTGTCAGTATCATTCCCAACAACCTATCCCATTAAATAAGTCCAAGTACAAAATGATATATACATGCCTTGTTTGTAATTGCAAAGGAAGGAGGAAAAGAGGGAGTAAGGGAGAGAGGGAGGAAGGGAAAAAGTTAAAAAATGTCAAATAACAAAATAATTGCCCATCAAGAGAAGAACACAAATAGTTTGCACATGTTACTCTCACAGTTTGGAATGTTCTGCATCCACTGAAAAAAATAAGTTCAAATGTTATAATTTGAAGTGACATGAACAAGGAGCTATGAATGAAAAGGTAAAAACTGAAAAAAACAAAACATGAGCTCATGTTTTGCAAACCAAAACACTTATACACACAAATACATAATTATATGCATATATATAAATATATGCATATAGATATATGTGATAATCTGACCATGAAAGAAATATGAGGACTACATATCAGATTGTTCATTTTGCTGAGATGCTTGGGAGATGAATATGGATATAAGGTCATGAAGGGTGAAGACAGTGAATCATAAAGTATGTAAAAAGATGAGTGATGTGATTACTCATGCAACCAGATACAACTACATACACCTGTGTATAAGTCCCAAGACATTAAAGTAATTCAAAAGAAAAGTCACACTTTTTAAATACAAAGAAAATTTAAATAATTCAGCTTAATTTTCTTTGACCAAAAGTTTTATGCACATTTCTATTTCAAAACACCCAAACAAGATTTTCCTTGCTGCATATTGCTTAATTGCTGTATTTAGATATAGTTGTTTTTTGTTTACTTAAAAGATTACCCAACAAATCTCAGCCAAAGAGGAGATGTTTAAGAAATCATGTTTAAGAAACAGGATTACACGTGTTTAAAATACTATAGCTTTTTAGTTTGAATCCATCCCATTTGTTGATTCTTGATTTTACTTCTTGTGCTGTAGGAGTCTTGTTAAGGAAGTGTGGTCCTAATCCGACATGATGAAGATTTGGGCCTATTTTTTCTTCTATTAGGCGTTGGGTCTCTGGTCTGATTCCCAGGTCCTTGATCCACTTTGAGTTGAATTTTGTGCATGGTGAGAGATAGGGGTTTAGTTTTATTTTGCTGCATATGGATTTCCAGTTTTCCCAGCACCATTTGTTGAAGAGGCTGTATTTTCTCCAGTGTACGTGTTTGGCTCCTTTATCTAGTATAAGGTAACTGTATGTAAGTGGGTTTGTCTCTGTGTCTTCTATTCTATACCATTATTTCATGCCAGTCAGAATGGCAATTATCAAGAATACAAACAACAATAAGTGTTGGCGAGGTTGTGGGGGAAAAGGCACGCTCATACATTGA
>PVHX01000152.1:20656-49520 GCA_004024805.1 Geosciurus inauris
ACCACCATTTGAGCCTGCTATCCCACTCCTAGGTCTATACCCAAAAGACTTAAAAACAGCGTACTACAGTGCTGCAGCCACTTCAATGTTTATAGCAGCTCAATTCACAATAGCTAAACTGTGGAACCAACCTAGATGCCCTTCGATAGATGACTGGATAAAGAAACTGTGGTATATATACACAATGGAATATTACTCACAATAAGAGAGAATAAAATTATGGCATTTGCAGGTAAATGGATGGAGTTGGAGAATATCATGCTAAGTGAAGTAAGCCAATCTCAGAAAACCAAATGCCGAATGTACTCGTTGATAAGTAGATGCTGATCCAGAATGTGGGGAAGAACATGGGAACAATGGTGGATCTCTGTTCACAGGGGTGTAAGGGGGGAGGGGGCATGGGGACAGCAAGGGTGATGGAATATGATGGTCATCATAGCCCTAACTTTATGTATGACTGCAGATATGTTGTGATTCTATACAACTTACAACTAGAGAATTGATATGTTATCCTCTATCTATGTACAATGAATCAATTTACACTGTTAACATGTAAGCCTAAATAAAACAACAACAAAACAAATACTATAGCAAAAATATCTGATAGAAATATAATACAAGTTGAAATGAGGGTTACATGTAATTTTAAATTTTCTGAGAACAGTATTAAAAAATCAAAAGAAACAAGTAAAATTAATTTTAATAACATTTTACTTAATCACAAATAATCAAACACTAACATTTTAAAACATATTAATTATTGAAATATTCTACATGATTTTTTCATGCTAAGCCTTTGAAAACTATGTTACATTTCACATTTTTGGCCTTCCTCAGTTTAGACTGGGCACATTTATAGTGCTCAGTAGCTACTGTACTGGACAGAACAGTACTATGCAATTGACAGAAGAGATGTGCTGGAGAAGTCACAGTAGTAAAATATTCACTATGAAATACTGAGTAATATGGACAGGGGTTGTATGTTTTCTCCCATATGTGGAAGCTAGAGAGGAAAAAGGAAAAGAAAGTATGTGTGAGGTGGTCTCATGGAAATAGAAGATGATTAATACTCTAGAGAGAAGGGGGATGGGGAGGGAGAAGAGGAGGTGAAGAGGAAGTACTGGAAGGTGAGATTGACTAACTTATATTGTTACATTGTTTGCATATAAAAATATGTAACAACCAATCTTACCATAATGTACAAAAACAAAAAAGGGAAAAAACAATAAATCATCTAATCTTTTCTTCTTTTCTTTGGCCCACTACCTGTAGATGATACACAGCATGTCCAGAATAAAAATTACCTAGTGTCTTGAAATCTCTTAATTTTATAAAAATAATTGGGGGCAAAACTGTGCTTCTCTCAGATGAGGTGGATGTCGAAGAGTGGGGTGTCATGAAGGGATATGCTTATGTGCTTTGCTTAAACTGAATTTTCTCCTTTAAGTGATCACTGCAAACAACTATTTAACTTTATTTTCTTAAAAGGCTGGATCTTGGGCCAATCCAAAGCACAGAACTGGAATTCCTGTGGGAGATGACCATCCATGGTCTCATTTTACAAACATGCCCCTCTGCAAGTCCAAGATGATCATCTGAGGATGCATTTTGGTGAATCCTGTTCTCAAGCTCCTGCTACGGTCTTTGGCTTGCAAGCATCTTGGTGCTGAAGTTGAAAAAAACAAACAAAAAAACCTGTTTCATAGTTCACCTTGCTGTATTTTTACAATAACATTCTTATTTATTCTTCATGTTGAATATGAACTTTCCTAAGACTAACCAACAGCAGATTCTTTTTTTTCCATTTTTACGTTTGTTCTAATTAGTTATACATGACAGTAGAATGCATTTTGACACATCAACATAGATGGAGTGTAACTTATTCTTCTGGTTGTACATGATGTAGAATCACACTGGTCCTGTAGTCATATATGCACATATGGGGTAAAAATGTCTAATTCGTTCTACTATCCTTCCTATGCCCATATTCTCTCCCTCCCTTCACTTGATACAAGTTATTCAATGGAGAAAAAATGGAGAAGTATTAATGTGTTTTTACAAAATGTCTTTCCTAATGCTTCATGCTAAGCACAGTTGCCCCAGGCGGTTCATTTGCCTGCAGAGAAGATTAGTCATGTTACAGAAGGAATACAAATTAAACACTTCTGCTCTGCAAAATAGAATCGGCAGCAAAGCCATTAGCTGTGCAAGCCCATTCATTGTGTGAATAACGACTATCATTTTCCTTTGCTTCTTCATCAGCTTTGGGCATCAATAACCAAGCTGACTGATGCACGCTCTTGCAAATTTCCCACAGTGTGCAAGGGTGAGCCTCTCTGCCTAGGACAGTATGGATTGGCAGGTAGGGCATACGTAGACTGGGAGAAAAGCTGAGGGGCCTTGGAAAGGAACAGAGGGAGGAGGTGGATGGAGGCAGTTCAATATCCTAATGTGCAGAGAGGAGGAGTTTGTTTGACAACTGACGTCACTGCCATCAATGAGTTCTCATTAGTGGCGTCCTCCGAGGCTACCACATGTCAGGCTGACAGGAGGCCCTGTGCAGGGCAGCACAGGCAGATTTGTGGTGGCTGTTCCTTCCTGACTGGCTGTCATGCGCTATGCACTTACTGATAGGCAACTGAAGCTAGGTGACCCAGGCAGGGATGGAGATGGAGCCACTAGGACAAGGACAGAAAGAGAGTTGCAGCCAGGACCTAGAAGAATGCATGACCCCTGTGTGAGGCGAGGTGAGGAGCCACACCTGGAGCATCCTCCACACTGAGAGGAGGAGGTGTTAAGTGGCACCAGCCATAAATGTGACCACCATGATTTCTGAGCAAGCCACACACAGGTGACAGGAGCAGTGTCTGGATGCTTTTCTCAGCCAACAAAACACGACAGAAGGAGGCTGGGTGTCAGTGAAGAACCTGTCTTGAAAGGCCTTAAGGAATGTCAGTCGCCACTCAAGTTCTTCCCATCTCACTGGAGAAAATCAGAGGATGAAGGATGTTCATTCCACAGCAACAAAGTTCCTGAATTTCAGATGGAATATGCCTCACAGAACATTTGACATTTAATGAATTTTTGTCTGCTCTAGAGAAGATCAGTTCCCTTTCTTTCCCAGCTTCTTGGAGCTGTCCATCTTCCTGGGCTTCTGGATCCTTCCTACATCTTGAACGCCAGCCACATAACATCTCCAAGTGTTTTGGCTTTTTTTGTTTTTGTATTTTTGACTCTGCTATCAACTCTCCTACCTTCATCTTGCATTTAAAAAGATCCTTGGGGATTTCATGAAGCCCACACCGTTGACACAGATGACCTTCACATTTCAGAGGATTAGCGATCTTCATTCCCTTGGTCTCCTTGGTTCTCTTTTGCTGTTCATTTGAGAAAAATAAAAACATGGACTCACAGTTCATGCAAAAACTTGTACACAGACGTTAATGGTGGCACATTGGTCAAAAATCGGAAAGAACCCAGATCTCCTTCCATAAGAGCCCAGTTGAGGCAGATGGTGCAGCACAGCGCGCTCCTTCCACAGAGTGCAACTCGCACAGCAAGGCGAGCTCTTGGCGCACCGGCGGTGGGTGCATGTATAGGTCATCACTCTGAGTTGCAAAAGCCCATTCAAAAGGTTGCCTGCTGCATGATCCCATTTATGTAACATTCTTGGAATGACAGAATTTTAGGAGTTGAGAAAAGATTCATGGTTGCCAGAGCTTAAGGAGGGGGTGGGGGCAAGTGGGAATAAGATGTGGTTATAAAAAGCAGCATGAAGATTCCATGTGTTAAAATACCTTCCTTGTGATGCTGTAGTATGTATTTTTACCAGGATGCTACCATTGGGAGAAATTTGATAAAGAATACATGGAATTTATTTGTATTTTTTCCTGCCTCTGCGTGTGAACCTTAGAGAATTAAAATTAAAATTTAATTAAGAAAAGAAGCAGAACACTATACATCTAGAACTGTACAATGTTTTATATCTATGATACAAAATAGTACCACAAATTATGAAGGAAAAAATAACAGATAAGTGAGTAAAAATATAAACAAACATTTGACTACCATCAAAAATAAGAACAGAACATGAAAAGATTTTTAAAAATGATTTAATTGCAATAACATAAAATATGCAAAACAGTATGATACATTATTTCACACCCACAAGATTAGTATATTATAAGAAATCTTTCATAACCAAATGTTTGTGGGAATACAGAATAAATAGAATTCTTTTTCTGTTTCTGAGATTTTTAAATTGGTTCATGTACCTTGTAAGTTATTTCACAATAGGGTGTGATTAAAGTTGTACATATTCAATGACCTGGCAATTCCAATTAAAAAGGTATGTACCAAAAAGAAGCATTAGAGATGTGTGTAAGGTAACAAATACTGCAATGTTCTCAGAAGCACGGTTCACAGTAAAAAAGGAAAAAAGTAAGCAATCCAAATGATCAAGAATGAATAAACTGTGTTTTCGACCAATGGAGCACAACGTGCCAGTGGAAATGGATGTAGTATTTTTGTCACTTAGAAACAGATTCTGGTGAGCCAGATACAAGCTAAGGATTGAACATTTAACAAAACATAAAAGAAAACAAAGAATTGACTAAGGTGAACCAGGTTATGAGTATATCTGAGTAAAAGAAGAACATTTTAGTCAGATTTTTCACTGCTGTGACCAAAGGACTGGAGAAGAACAATTAGAGGAGGAAAATTTTATTTTGGGGTTCACAGTTTCAGAAGTTTCAGTCCATAGAAGGCCAGCTTCATTCCTTGGGGTTCGAGATAAGGCAAATGTCATGGCGGAAGGGCATGGCAGAGGAAAGTAGCTGCAGACCTGGCACTAAGAAGCAGAGAGAGAGAGACAGACAGAGAGAGACAGAGAGAGGCAGAGACAGAGACAGAGAGAGTGCTTTGCTCAATAAGGACAACCGATATAACACAAAGGCTCACCCCCAATGACCTACCTTCTCCAGCTACACTCTGCCTGCCTATGGTTGCCACCCAGTTAATCCCTATCATGGGCTCAATGCACTGAGAGGGTTAAAGCTCCCATAACCCAATCATTTCTCCTTTAAATTCTCATGTATTGTTTCACATAGGAGCTTTTGGGGAACACCTCACATCTAAACCATAACAAAGAGTGATATAATTTTGGGCAATTTTGTGAGTCTTTTTTCCCCCAAAATTCTAAATGAGAAAGATACTTAATTCAAAACATAAAAAGTTAATAAAAAATATTTGTACTCACAAGATAAATATTAATTTTTTCCTCTGGTTTCATTTGCTCTGCCAATAATTCCTGGGGGGAAGTTTAGTGAATCAATTAAACATTTTTCCTTTCTAAGACTCGCTTTTTCTTGACACTTCTCAACATGAAGACCAGGCACGACAGCACCTGCCGGGGTCCTGAAGGGTCACCTCCATCCTCCTGCCTCTGGAGGTGTAAGAGCAGCTCTGCCCAGCTGGCTGTGGGGGCACTGTGGTAGATCTTGGCTCTGCATACCACTCCAAGGCAGTTCTCCCCAAGACTTTATAATCAAGCTAGTGTTCCCTTTGTGGTAATTTAAGCTTTGTTGTTGCTGTTATTGTGAAAGGAAATTAATTTAGATGGAAATTTACTTTTTGGGCAATTTGCTTTATGCTGTCCCCCCCCCCCCCCCATTAGGAAATTAGAAAGAGTCTCTCTTTGGGTTCAAACTGCACTTAATATATATATATATTTGGTACTGGGGATTGAACTCAGGGATACTTGGCCACCAAGGCACATCCCCAGCCCTATTTTGTGTTTTATGTAGAGACAGGGTCTCACTGAGTTGCTTAGCGCCTCGCAGTTGCTGAGGCTGGCTTTGAACTCGCGATTCTCCTGTCTCAGCCTCCCTAAGTGCTGGGATTACAGGCTTGGGCCACTGCGCCTGGCTTCAAACTGCACTTAATATTTTCACCACCTTATCTGCAGCAATCTGTTCTTTAAAACTTGAAATAAAATTTGTTAGATGCACTGCCTTTGCCAAAGTGAAGCTTTAAAAATTAGATCCTGTTCACTTATAGAATTTAAACATATTTCTTAGTGCATTATCATATCTAAGTGGGACGCATGCTTGAGGCTTTCTGTGATTCACTGGATATTAAATTGTCCTTTGCGCTCACATGACAGAGCCACACGCATTTATGTGTGCAACAGAAATCAGCCAGCATCAGTTCTGCTCTTCCATGATATATAAGCATTCTGAGCTTACAGATATGGCTTTATTTATAAAACTTTATTTTGAAGTGACTGTACTTCATGAGCACCATTAATTCAAAACACTCTAAGACTAGTGGTATATTGGTTGCAAATTCATCACCAAGAAAGAAAGCGACTATTTAACCAAACACCAAAAATTCAGTGGTAGCAAGCAGGTATCATTTGGTTATGTAATCACCAAAGAACTCACCTTCATAAGGTCATATGGTCACTGATAAATCCTGGACTGATGTGTTATAATTTCTTAATAATCTAAGTAAATCATTTAACATGAGCCTGTATTTCCTTGCTGATGGAGCATGCTTCCCGTCCAGGAACTTGGGCTCAGTCCGGTTTAGTGTGTCATCAATACACTGCAGTCTGTCAACCATGTAGACACACATCAATTCCACTCAGAAAAACATATAAAGAAAATTAATAATGAATTTTTAAACGTGGTTTTGTGCTTGGGCACCTCTTTCAGTGCAATGCATTAACATTGTTATTTAAAGTTAATTAAGTTTCAATAAGAAAGAGAATAAGTTTAGCACTTCAAAATACCCAGACTGGGAATTGTATTAGTGCTCATAATATTGCAAACATTGTCTAAAAGCAAGAATACTAAGGGCAATCTGTGAAATTATAATAAAATTGTTAATGCTGATACATATCAGAGAATATCATCCCCCTTCCTCAAGGAAAAATTGAAGAAATTGCAACTGAGGGAAACATCTTATTGTGTTAGTAATAGTGTAGTCAGAAAAGCTTCAAACACACAGACACTTTGACAATGAAATGGGATAAATAGTAATTTCACCAATGAAAGTTTAATAGCGAGAAACAGTTACACATGTGTTAGGAAGGAGCAGAAAAGCAAAAGCAACTGTAGAGCCTTATATCATTTCTTAGTTAATCTTGTAAGATAGAAACTCAAACTTTTAGGGTGTTTTGTCCTACCCTGGGATTGAGTCCTCTGTGGGAGGTCTCACTAACCCATCAGGACAGGGACTCCTATTGATGGGGTTCGAAGCAAGGCTAGAGAATTCCAGAACCTGAGCCTACTGCCTGCCACCCTCCTGTTTGTTAGAAAGTCATGGTGGTATGCCACAGCACACACCTCCAGGTCCGCTAGGGGCTTTGATATAAGCACTGGACCCGGGAAGGCTAATTCATCTCTACCATAAGGTACAGGCTTATTCTAACAAAGGACAAAATGCTGCCTCCTCTGTGATTGGAGGATCCCAAATAATCAACTCGCTGAGAGGTTGATGGCCACCTTTCTGGGCATGGTGTGATGATGGGGTCGGGACTAGTCTCTGCTGGACAGCCCTGTTGAAGGAGACTCAAAATATGGACTTCCCAAGCCATCCTTACTTCTCACTATGGACTTGTGCTGTGGCCCAGTGAGCAGGTGCTCGGCAGCTGGAGACAGGAGCTGCCTGAAGCTGCTGAACTGTTTCTTAACCACACAATACTAAATTGAGGGAATGAGCCATCAAATAAAAGAAGATCAGAGGGAAGAGGAAATACAGACAAAATTAATGAATTTCATCATGGATTATTTATATTCTCTAGTAGAGAATGAATAGATATAATAAATAGTTTCCAAAGTTGGATTTAAAAAAATTAATCCACAAAATATATAAATTTCTACCTATTAGAAAAACAATTCTTTTTTTTTTTTTTTTTTTTTTTGGTACTGAGGATTGAACTCAGGGGTACTCGACCACAGAGCCACATCTCCAGCCCTATTTTGTGTTTTTTATGTAGAGACAGGGTCTCACTGAGTTGCTTAGCGCCTTGCTGTTGCTGAGGCTGGCTTTGAACTTGTGATTCTCCTGTCTCAGCCTCCCAAAGAAAAATAATTGTAAAAGTTCAAATATTTAAAAAGAATGAAACATTTGAAATGGATGGAGCTGGAGAATATCATGCAAACAAAATAAGCCAATCCCAAAAAACAAAAGGCAGAATGTTTTCTAGGATATGTAGATGATACTTCACAATGGGTCAGGGGAGCTAAGGAAAAATAGAGGTACTTTGGATTAGGCAGAGGGGAGTGAAAGGAGGGGAGGGGAGGGAGGGTAAGAAGGATAGTTGAATGATTTGGACATTATTACTCTATGTAAATATATATATGATTACATGACTGGTGTGATTCTACATTATGTACAATGATGTACATACTCCATTTATGTATGATGTGCCAGAATGCATTCTATGGTCATGTATAACTAATTCGAACAAATACAGAAAAAAAGAAAAAAGAATGAAAAAAAAACAAAAAAACTAAGAGCCACAGGAAAAATCCATGTATACTTTAAGAGAATCATAATGAAATGATTTTCTTAATCATTTAAGTATATGTATATATAGTATATGTATATATGTACATATATGTATATACATATATGTATATATGTATAAAGTAGTATATGCTTTAATCTTGATAAAATAAATAATTTTAACAACTTATTGAAAAATGCAATGTTCTAAAATGACCGTAATATGATAGTAAGAAATAAGCTACATAAATATCTGATCAATTTCACAATAATTTTCTTAAATACTAAAAAAAAATAAGAATAGTTAGCTACATTTAAAACATGGTAAAACACATTAACTCAGATGTCTTAAGATTCACATAATGGTATATTATGTAACTAAAACAAAGACATTCTTCAGGTGCTAGGGAGAATAGTCCTAGTCTTTCTTACTTCAAATAGCATAATTTAAGTGGATATCACTTTATAAACAGCATTTCCAAATTGTGAGAAGATATGTAAAATAAAATTTCTTGAAAGCAGAATTTCTGAGTCAAGGAGTAAATTCATTTGTTATTTTGATAGATATTATCAAATGGCTCCTCATAAGAGGGAGCATCAGTTTATACTCCAGCAGGAATGCCAGAGATCATTTGTTTCTCTATGGGCTAGTTGATTAGGCACATCAAACTTAAATTTTAACCAATTTGAATGCTGAAAAATGTTATATCACTGTAGTTTCATTTTACAGGATTTTTTTTTTTTTACATCACAAGGGAAATTGAAGTTTTCTTGTATTAAAGAATTATGTGTATTTTCTTTTCTGTGGACTCTCTCTAGGATCACATCCCTTCCCTGTATATCTATAAGGATGTTGGTATTCTTTATTGATTTGTCAGCACTCTTTATATGTTAGATATTAACCCTGTTGCATCTACTTAAAACAAACTTTTCTTTAGATAAGCATTGCACCCATATTTGTACATTTATATCTTCCTCTATTGTTGCTGTCAATTATTGTGAATGGATTCTCATTTCCAAGTGTATCTTCTAAAAGTTCTTTTGTGTTAATGAAGGCTTTTAAATATTATTATTCTCATCCAGACCATTGACTCTTTCTTTCCTAATGATTTTAATGGGTTTTATGCTGCTTTCCAGTAATAAGGTCATGCTGTCTGAGGATAATGATCATCTTGTCCCTTTTTTCATAGCTGCATACTTGGAATTTATTCCCCTCTCAGCTTGCACTGATAGTGAGCAGACAATACTAGGCAGTGCAGATTTCACCTTTTCCTGAGGTGTTTCTCAATTAAACTTGATTTATTGTTTTTATTTTTATCATATTTTAAGCATATCAATCTACCTCTGCTTTATCATTATTCTTTAACAAAAACTAGGAACACACTCTGAATCTTAAAAAGCTATTTCAATATTTGTGAAGGTCTTTTCTTTTTCGCTCTTGATCTATGGCTATGACAAGTTATATCAATACATTCCTTGATTCTAAATAAATACTTGCATTGGATTCACCTTATTTTAATCAAATTTTATCATCCTTTTAAAGGTGTTTCTGGATTCTATGTGCTAATAGAATTTTTGTCTACTATTCATTAAGGAATTGGTCTGAAAAAATCTTTGGGAGCTAATCTTTTCATTTTGATTATTTTATTTTTTATTTCTTCAAATAAGTTATCAGCTTTCATTCTCATATGTAATTTGGAATGATGTGATTGCCACTGAAATAATATTCTTTTTGAAGATTTTGATGGAATGTACCTTGGAACCAAGTAGACCCAATACTTTTGGTTAAGAAGTCTTTTTAAAAGAACTCTTCCTATTTTTCTATGGAAACTGAACTACTACATTTTCTAACTCATCTGGAATCATGTTAGGCAACATTATTGTAGAAACACTCTCCAGCTCCTGGTTGCAAATATGCAGCTTATGCATGTGTCTCCTGTGCATACACAGTGGAGGCCCCTAGGAGCCTTCTCACCTCCCTTGCCTAGGACTGCGCCAGTGCGAGTCAAGTGGCCCTGGTGGACTTTTCTCTCTCCTGACCACGGATGGGAAGTGCTAACGGTTTCCTCATGTTAGCTGGGGCTTTTGATAGTTAACGTCTAGCAGAATCCAGGATCAAGCCCAGGTCTGTCCAGCTTCATGTCTTTTGACGCTAGTTCATCCATCCACTGTCTGGAACACAGCTGAATAAGCTCTAAGGGATATCTCCTTGGATGCTGTTTCTATTTCTACAAACCGGCTGTTCTTCTGTAATACGTAGAATACCTTGCTCAAAAGCAAGTGAAAATGGATTGCAGCATCAAGACCACCAATATTAGAGGCAGTTTACAATGTACAATATTCAAAGGGCTGCCCAAATATACTGACCTGGGCTTCATAAACCCCCTTGGTTACAGTTGATTCGCTCTCATCTGATCTTATATGTAAGACAAATTAATGTTATTTCTCTAAATCACATAGGAAGTTACAGGAAGATCTTAAATTTTCAGCAAAAATGCTACGTCTGGAATGGGTTAAATAAATTTGTAAGACTCAGTAGAAAAGAAAACTGTGGGGGTAGGAGACTTGCTTAGAGGTCATTAGAAATTGGGACGACAACATAAGAGGATAGCCGCGAGCATGGTGCTCTTCCAAGTGCAGGGCAGTCCTGAGCCTTCCAGACTCAAGTTCCGAGCTCGACCCTGCCAGGTCTAACTCCGTCTTGAGGGGTACGCCTCTAGTCGCAGTTCCAGCACACTGATAATTGACTTGCAAGCATGCAGGTAAGATGGCTGGACAGTTGCTCCGTTCCTGATGCTACACTAACTTGAACATGTTTATGTTCTCTTCCCACGTGAGCTGTTCATACATTCTTGATAACAGATTTATTCTAATTCCATATGACTCTCAGTTTTGGCACTAGCTATCATTGTTAAAAATCAATATCTAGGGACTGGGATTATGGTGCAGTGGTAGTGTGCTCGCCTAGCGCGCATAAGGCACTGGGTTCGATCCTCAGCACCACATAAAAATAAAATAAAGATATTCTGTCACCTACAACTAAAAAATAAATATTTAAAAAAAAAATCAACATCTAGCTGCTCTTAGAAGTGGGTAGCCTAACAACCCCAACTTTTCCCTTTTCAAATTATTTCCAGGCACATCAGTAGTTAAAGCAAATCAAAGCAAAAAGGTAGGTGTATATATTTTTAAAAAGAGCCTTGTAACAGCATTTAACTCATGAGCTAGAGAATGGAAAATTCTACAAAAATGAAAAATTGCGTTACTCTTTTTGGCAAGGATGGTTGACCTAGGTAGGAAGATGTGGTTTGCTACTAGTAAGCAATTCTTTTTTTCCCTTTCTTTCTTTATTTCTTTCTTTTCCTTCCCTCCTTCCTTCCTTCCTTCCTTCCTTCCTTCCTTCCTTCCTTCCTTCTCTTTCTTTGTTTCTTTTTTCTTTCTTTCTTTCTTTCTTTCTTTCTTTCTTTCTTTCTTTCTTTCTTTCTTTCTTTCTTTCTTTCTATCTATCTTCCTTTTTTGTTAACTAGGTTCTACTTTCTGTTTATCATGCAGGGCAATTGCATTCTTGCTCACCATGTGAAACCCAAGGCTGCAAGTCAAGACTAAGTTCACTAAAGATCACTTTACACACTTCCTCTGTCAGCTCCGAGCCCTCTGAGCCAACTCGACCTCTTTTCTACTCTAAGTAGTGTTAGGACACTTTGTCCTTGATGAGTAATTGTCAGTTGGGTTCTGAAATCATCTTAAATCACTAAACATATGAAACTGCTTATGAGAAATAACTAGCAATTACTCTTCTATTGAAAAAGATGGAGAAATTATGATATAAATCCATGAAACACTCTCTCTAAATCCAAAATCAAGGACCAGCATCATAAGGAACCACACAGGCCTTCTTTTTATTTGCCATAGAAATGATCTATGATGTTTTTAAAATTTTCACAGTTTAGATTTTTAGCTTACTTTTACGATACCATCATCTGAGCATTTTTGCACACATGAAGGTGACAACATATGGTGATAAAATTATCTTTGTCCATTGTGAGAGAACTCAGCTTGGACTAAATAATATAAATGCATTTATTCTCTTTCAAAATGGAGATGCCATTTTCAGCTTAGGTTTGCATGAAATTAGTACAAACACGCGTATTTCACGAATCTGTAGATTATGGGACCAGTGGGATTTTAAATCTAATTAGAATAACCTCCTATTTTTACAATTAGAGAAAAGCAAAGCCCCCAAAGTGAAGTTCTTGCTTACAGAGATGTAATTAGAACTGGAGAAACAGATTTCTGCCTTTAGTACCTCCTACAGCATGGTGCTACCTTGGTAAAATGCAATCCATGGTAAATCTAAGTAGCTTGTTTAAATTTTTCACTGACTTATTTGCGCTTACCTTAGTATGACTAAACAATTTTATTACTTTAACTGTAACTCAGAGCAAGCCTCAGTCATTCTATATACTATGCTATATCTGAAAATTTAAAAACTGTGTTTTTGTTAGTTTTTCATTGCTGTGACCAAAACACCTACCAAGAGTGATTTAGGAAAGGAAAAGTTTTTTTGTGGCTGGTGGTTTCAGGGATGTGGTGCATGGCTGGCCAGCTCCATTATTGCTCTGGGCCTGAGGTGAGGCAGAGCATCGTGGCAGAAGGAGTGGAGGAGGCCAGCTGCTCAGGTTAGGGTATCTGGGAAACAGGGGATGGGGAGCAGCCAGGGGGACAAGATGCAATCCCAAGGTTTCCTCTCCAGAGACCTACTGCTAACCATCTCCACTTGCCTATAGTTACCACCAATTCAAATTATTAATCCATCAAATAGATTAATTCACTCATGGGTGATGAGGTTATAGCTCTCATAACCTAACCATTTCACCTCTGAGCATTCCTACATTGCCCGTCACATGAGATTACAGGGAAATACCTCCTATCCACACCATAATGCCATAGGAAAAGGAAATAGTGCAAAATATTACAAAATTGGTGTTGAATTCTGGGCAATTAAAATATAAGTATTTTGTTTCCTTTCGGCTTTTTTATGGGTTTTTAAAGTTCCCAACTTTCATTAGTAAGAATTTCCTAAGTGTTAGAGAAGGCTCTTGTGCGTGGCCCAGTTTCTCCACGAGGGGTGCGGGTAACATGGTACCCTCTGCATGAGTCTCCTGGGGAATGTGGGCTGTTCCAGTTGAATGGTGATTAGCAAGGAAGCAGCCAAACTGAATGTAATGCATGATGCAAACTTTCCCTGGGGCTTCTGAATCTTCATGGAAGTTATCACATTTTTGAAGACATGAGTGTGCATGGATTTTAAGAGAGTGAAAGGGTAAAGGAGCCCAGATCTCCGCATCTGTGAGCATGAAGCAGAATTAAGCCTGGTACTCAGATGTAGAAGTGTAGATCAGACCAGGGACTGAGAACAGGAGGGAGAGGCAAGGATGCCATTGTCACTAAACCTGGGACTTCATGGGGTTCAACTTCCCCAAATTGCATATGGGTTATAAAGAGGTTCAGAGAGAAGAGCACCAGAGACATATTGGAGAGACCAGAGACTGAATCTGCGGGAACAATATTGGTCCTTGGAACACTGTCTCCAGATTAGAGCAAGACGTTAAAGCTACGCAAGGTTGGCATCACAGAGTTTGATAGGATGTACATCTCAGGAGTAGCAGTTTCAGAGAGAGACTATGATACAAACCGCTAGAGTAATGAGGTCAAGTAGGGAGGGAGGGATGGAGCGAGAAGAAAAGAAAAAGAAAGGAGGAAGGAATGAAGATTGCTATCATCCATTCTCAAGCAAGGGAATAGGAGTAATCAGGGGACAGCAGCCTCTTGAGGTCTCACAACACGTGCGGGAACCAAGATTGGAATCTAGCTCTTCAGCCTGTCCAGAAGGAAGAATCTGGAACTGGCAAGTACTACTATGGTCACAGACGTGACTCGGCTGCCTGATCTTGCAGCTCCCGATGTCCCTAATATGATCACTGTGTCTTCCATAGTCAATATTTATTTCTCAAAAAGTAAGAAAAGAGATAAACAGCTTGGTTTGCTTTTAATTTCAAAAGATGTGCATGTGTGGTACAGTAATTCGCTTGGATAATGACTTTATATTTCCCTTTGAATTTTTCTGTCCTTTCCTCCATATACATGACCTGAGCCCTTTGTTCTTCATTTCAGGTAAATAACAAACATAACATATGCTTACGAGCAATGAAAAATCCAAAACTAAAATTAAGGATAAAATTCCATTCACAACAGCATCAGAAAAAATACTAATGAATAAGTTTTAGAAAAAGAAGAGAATGCTTCCATATTAAAAATCACAAAGTTAGCCAGGCATGGTGGCACAAGCCTGTCATCCCAGCACTTAGGGAGGCTGAGACAAGGAGAATCGAGAGTTCAAAGCCAGCCTCAGCAACAGCGAGGTGCTGAGGCGCTAAGCAACTCAGTGAGACCCTGTCTCTACATAAAACACAAAATAGGGCTGGGGATGTGACTCATTGATCGAGTGCCCCTGAGTTCAATCCCCAGTACCAAAAAACAAAAAACAAAAAACAAAAAAACACAAAGTCTTTCTGAAACAAATCAAAGAAGATATTTATCAATAAACAAATATACACTACTTCTTTGTGGATGGAGAGATGCAGAATTATTTAGAGGGCATTTCTCCCCATTTCAATTCAATCCCTATCAAAGTTCCATCAGGCTTTTTGTTCCCAGAAATTAATGAACAAATTTAAAAATTTTCATGGAAATACAAAATGAAATGCATGGAAGGATCAAATATTTGGGAAGAGACAAAGCTCGGGGGTGTTCACTCACCAACCTCAGCACTTAATATAAACTTCCAGCTATGAAGACACTGCATACCGACGTGGACAAACAGAACAGAACAAAGAGTCTAGAAATAAACATTTATATTTATAGTCAATTTATTTCTGACACTGTTGCTAAAAATATTCACTGGGGGAAGGACAGTCTGCTCAACAGATGGTGCTGGGACAACTGGATAGCAATATGCAAAATATGAGCTTAGATCGCACCTCACTCCACCCAAAATTAGCTCCAAGTGGATCCCAGACTTCAATGAAGTAGTCAAAACAATGACTTGTGGAAGAAAATGGATGAGAAAATGGAGATAACAGGTTAGGTGGCAATTTCTTAGATGTGACACTAAAAACAGCTCATAAAAGGAAAAATATATAAAATAAACTTTTCTAACATTCAAAATTCAAAATTTACATTTCAAATAAGACCATTACGGAAATGAGAAGATAAGCACAAGATGAAAGAAAATATTTACAAAATGTTTATCCAATGAAAATTTACAAAAGATCATTTACAACTTAAAAATAAGATAAACAAATAAAAAATTGGGCAAAAGATATGGTCAGACACATAAAAGAAGGCTAGTAAATACATGCAATGATGTTCAAAATGATTAATCATTAGGAAAAGGTGAATTAAAACTGCAATTCCAGCATGATGGAATATTGACTCAGCATTAAAAGAGAATAAAATTATGACATTTGCAGGTAAATGGGTGGAGTTGGAGAATATCATGCTAAGTGAAGTAAGCCAATTCTAAAAGCCAAAGGCTGAATGTTCTCTCTGATAAGTGGATGCTGATCCATAATGGGGGAGGGGGCACGGGAAGAATGGAGGAACTTTGGATTGAGTAAAGCAAGGGAGTGGAGGGGAGGAAGCATGGGGGGAGGAGAGATGATGGAATGAGATGGACATCATCACCCTAGGTGCATGTATGACTGCACAAATGTTGTGACTTTACATCATGTACAATCAGAGAAATGAAAAGTTGTGCTCCATTTGTGTATAATGAATCGAAATGCATCCTGCTATCTCATGTAACTAATGAGAACAAAGTAAAACAACCCCACAATGCTACACCACTTTATGCCCACCGAATGGTTGTAACAAAGGAGACAGACTAAAAAGAATACTGGCAAGAACATGGAGAGATGGTGACCCTCATACATGTTCTTTTGGGAGCATGAAGTGGTGTGCCTACTCTGGAAAACAGTTTAGCAAATTCTCAAAAGGTTGAAGGTGAAACTACCATGTGACCCAGAGATTCTACTGCTAGGTGTCTACACAGAGAAATGAAAATACACGTCTGCTTGAAGGCTTGCATGTGGATCTTCATGGCACCTTGTTTGTGACTCTCCCAAGCTGGAAATTACCAAACGCTCACAAACGGGAGCACAGCCCCACAGCAGAGCACCTCTCAGCCCAGCCACATGACAACCAGCACAGAGCTGATCTGTTGAGACACGTTTGGTTTCTAAATTTCACTGTCTGTGTTCTTAATATTTTAAAAAAATTTAATAAGTGGGGATATTATTTCCCTACTCAGCAGTGCTGAGTTCAGAATGACAGATCAATGAAAACTACACAAAAAATTGGGGCTTAATATAAGGTCATTTCTAATTACTGTTTAATAGATTATTACTAAAAAAAAAGTATGATCTAAGAATAATGGCTATTAATTTTCAGATAATTCATGATCTATTTTGGTAACCAGAATAATGGATTTAATTTAGTGACCCTTAATTTATGCCTAGAAAGAATTTGATAATCCATCAACAGTGGACAAAACAAAACTGTAGAACATTTACTTTGTCACTTTCAAGCAAGACTACAAATAAATGAAAGTGGAGTTCCTTCACTGTGAGTTTAAAACAGAGGCTGGATTAGTGTTGAATGGACAGTCTAGATGTGATAGTGTGGAATAGCCCTGAATGTGGCTGAGTGAACACACCAATACCCAGCGTGGGCAGCCAAAGGGGCCACACCCAGAAGGTGCACACTTGGCTTAACACTCTGGGGCTGCAGTCTCGCTGATCTTAATAATATCTTAGCAGGGTAGCTACACATTTTTGTCCTGCAGGGTCCCTGCCGATCAGGCAGCCAGTGTCTGAAGAAAGTGGGTACCTGTAGAGAGTGGCACTCCACCAGGTTGGTTCACCTTTGTCATCGTCCCACCTGGAAATGCTTCTTCTCTGCGTGCTTAGAGTTAGAGCAGCCCAGACATGCACCTTCCTGTGGCTGTACCCAAGCCAGAGAGGATGCATGAATGAGTCTGCTACCTCGGAATTTCCATTTTGTTTAATGTGCTGAATTCTGTGCGTTATCAAAGTACACCAACCAGTGACCCCCTGAGAGACTCGGTGCACATTGCTCCGCAGGGACTCCCACGCTGCCTCTGCTCTGCATGGGAGCACACTGCAGGGACACGCACGCACCTGTCAGCCTCATGGGCCGGGAAGGGAAGAGCAGCTGCCCAGGTCTCACTGCAGGAGGCTACTCCACTCACAGTGGCACTTTGGATAGAGGCGGAGGAGGAGGGGGAAGAGGTGTCAGACGGGATAAGTGATGCTTATTTTGAAACCAAAATCCATAAATTATGCTATATTAAACGCACTTGTGAAGGCAAGCTGGCGTCGTCTGCTGGGACGGCTCAGCCCTGCAGATCTACAGGAAGGCAAGCCCTGTAGAACACACATACTCAGGGCAGTAAACTTTCCACTTTCTCTCAGCCTCATTGAAAACGTGCTCCTTTTCTCTTTTCCGTCTTTCTCATCCTAGAAACCTTCACCCCATCCTCCTTCGCCCCTTCTGAAAGAATCCAACGAATTCCAAAGAATTCCAAAGAATCCAAGGCTTCCAAGGTCCCTTTGGCTAAAGCGAGCGCACGCGCACACGCTGTCGCTGCGCCCCAGGACACCTCGCTACTCCCCTGTCAGCAGGAAGTCGGGGATAGATGGGCCGTGTCTCCCTCCAGGTGGAGGGCTGTAGGATGACCGGCGGGACCTGAGGAAGCGTTGCCCTCCCCGTCTTCACATGGCTGTCTTCTAAGTTCCCATCCTGCTCCACCGTGTCCTCAATTTAGTATAATTAAATCTGCAAGACCCTGCTGCCAAATAAGGTCCCATTCTGAGGTAGCAGGGGTTAGGATTTTGACAGATTTTTTTTTTAAATCTTGAGAGCATAATTCCATAATTCCATAACCAACATTCTTTTGTGCTTTTATTTATATTCATCTGTATACTATTTCTAAAAAATACTTCCTACTTCTAGCAATGAGCATACTTTAAATTCTAAATGGAAGATTAAAAATATTAATGAAAACCTCTAACCTAACAATGAGTAAGAGAGTAAGAGAAAATGATCTGGTTTTATTTAATTTTTAATTGGAAAAAAGAGGCTAGACTTTGCTAATATTTAACGGATTTACCATGTTCATTGTAAATCGGAACACTTTAGTGTACATTTTCAGTGATTACATATTTTTTCGATTCTTTCTGAGTACAGTCCTTTCAGAAATAAATCCTAGTTTGTTGATTGCAGCAAGATTCAACATTTGGGCAGTACTCAAGTATCCTATAATAAGAAAACCATGACATAGACAATAAGTTATTAATAAAATAAAAATAAATGTTTCAAATAGATTTAAATGTATTCATGAATGTGCTTTCAGTGATTTGCATATTATATTGCTTTGCTTCCACTTTCTAAATACTTACCTTGGTTTCCATTTCATAGTCTGCATGTACTTACAATAGTACATTTTTCTCTAACAAAGTTCTACTAGAAAGTATTGCTTTACTTTGTCTTTTTCAAGATTTTTGAGCCTAAGACATGCCCAAATTCAAAGAGCCATCATTGAAATAGCCGCATCCCATTAGCGTGAGTGATTCTGATGACTGTCCACACTGGCCTCACAGAGCCCGGACACAGAGGGCTGAGGATGATGCACCATCCATTCTACGACAACAATGAAGAGTGTGAGGGCGGGTCTCCCCCAGGTGGCAAGGCCTCCAGGTGCTTCTGCTCCCTTAGTGTGGACAAGAGGTGGGTTTCAATTTAAAACCGGAGCAGCCAACCCCAACAATGGAAGCAAGTGTGATTGGGTAGGGGAACCCCTTCCGGGGTGCGTCTTCTGTGCCAGCTCACTCATTTCTAAGAAACCACACTCCAAATGTATGCATGGGTCTAGAGGAACCACCACCCATCTCATAAACAATGTTTCAATACAGGGGACGACGTCTGAGTGAAGGGTGCTTTAATTATTAGGATGCTATAACGTCTTTGACTTCTTGTAAATTTGAACTGGCAAGCCTGTAATGATCAACATCCTCAGATTGATCATTACCATGATGAAGATAATAGCCAAGACTGGCTGGGTGCCAGTGTTTGTAATTTAAAACCAGTACTTGAAAGTTTCATCGCTTCCCTTACAAATGCCTCAGTACGTGAGCAAACTCTCTTCTGAAATGCTATTGTGTCTTCTTTCACGTGAGTCTGCCATCCTAGCCCCACATGGATGGATAAATGAAAGCCACCTATCCTAGGCAACAGCTACAGCAACCCTAGAGAATGGGTGCAGGAGCCCTGGTGAAGACGGCTGACCCCAGCAAAACTCACCCACAAACACATTTACATTGGAGGAAGTGGACGGGTGGTAGTAATTAGAAGAACAGAGGGAATAAAACAAACAGGACGGGTAGCAGACTCCAATTCCAGCAGGACACTAGTGTCAGAAGCAGAAAGTAGCTGCTGTTGAGGCCAATGGTGTCTTTCCCCATTGTGTCCAGATACACAATTGCGTTTGGAGAAATTCTGGCTCGTCTGTGTGACTGGGGTACCTCCTATTCTTTATTTATTCTTCACATGGCTTCAAATAGACCTCTTCAACTGGACCTTCAAAACGGACACCTGGTTGTATGACTTAAATATGTCACACCATAGCCACCAACATCAGAAGTGTTGAGCATATATATATATATATATATATATATATATATATAGAGAGAGAGAGAGAGAGAGAGAGAGAGAATGGAGATGAATTCTAAGAAGCCTGTATAAAAACATTTCCAAATTGCCATATTTACATTATCTTTGCCACTAGAATATTGTCTTCCAAAGTTCTAACATGTGTGATAGTATGAAATAAAAATTACTGAAAGAGTTAAATTCTGGAAAGAACACATCCATTTCTAAATACATATATTTAACAACAAATGCATAATTAAGTAATTGTAAGAAAAAATAAGTATAGATCTACTTTCAAAAGCTTTAGTTCCATTTAAAAATGATATACTGTCTTCTTGCTTGAAAATCTCTGGTAGTGTTTCTCTATAGGATCATCTCAAGTATGCATCAGAGCATGGGGACTGTTTCCACACAGCAGAGTAGCACTATTGATTTACCTGATTCTTAGGCTCCAAACAATTCATGGGCCACCCGTTTTATAATGTACTGAGCACATCATAAAACTGGGTTGCAATCTTTGTTTTACCAAAACTACATGTAGAGTGTTGGTTAAGTCGCTCAGTTAAAAGGAAGGACTTGAAGTTGTAGAGCTATTCTATAATTCTGATTAGATTGTTACTCAAACTGGAAGAGCATTTCTGGCTTCTGATTCTACTCTTTCAACTGGCCTACTAGGCAGATGTATAAGTAGTTTCTTCACATTTGTTAGATTACTGTTAGGCTAGGATTTCTGCTTCATTATGCAATCAAAACATTACTAATCACCCTATAAAATACAAGATGATGGATTTCAAGACACCCCTGGCGTACACCATGAGGTCTCATCAACGTTCTTTGATATCAGAGTGATTCCATGAGCGTTACAAGAGTCTGGAGTCCTGTGAAGTTCTGTGCAGCCTGGCACTGTGGCTCTGTGACAGTGCAGTTCTTGTCTGTTTCTTCTCAATCAATACCATCTACAGTTCAGTCTCAGCAGAAGGTACAGTGTCCGCAGTAACTGGACACACCAGTCCAGAGTATCTTGGCGTTGTCTCAGCATTTCATTCCAGTTTGAAGAAAACAGTCACTTGCTCAAGTGCCTTGGAAGATCTAGGCCCGATCAGTACTGACATCCCCAGGTAGCACTGTCTTTTTCTGCATGTGCAGCACACACCAGGTCTCCCCACATTGCTTACTCTTGCTCAGCTGATGCATTTTATAAAGGATTCATGTAATTACTGCCTCTCAGGGATTTGGTGAGGACACTAGAGAGAACAACTGAACTTGTTTTATTTTTAAATAAATGCATTATGGTTTAAAATAAACACGCCAAGAATTGTAATCATTTGCATTCAAACATAGCAATGATGTTTTGTTTTATATTAATAGGTAGCTAAGACTTCATCTTCCTCCTAATATCTTATCAAATGAAATTTCTTATTATCCGGCAAAAATAGTGGGGTCCCATTCATTAAATGTAATACGTTCATCTATTGCTTCACTTCTTGGACTCATTAACTGCTATTTTATCTAAAGAAATCCAATAACAAAGTTCTTACTCAATTTGAAGATTCACATTCAAGTTCCAATATGGGAGCATTAGGTCCTACCTGGACCATGAAACAACTCTCTCACACAGCAATAATCAGTACACCTGTGCAATGCCTCAGCCTCTTTGACAACACTATAAAATCATTTTTAGAACCAGTATTGTGCCTCTTCACCATTTAATAATGGGTAAATAATTAAAATTTCAGGAAAACTGGCCCTTGCCTTAGCCGCTGGGGACATCTGTTTCCTGAGGAGGCTTGTGCATTGGAAGGTGTTCGAGGAGAGCCTAGAAGAGGGGCTCAGGGGTCACATGCTCTGGGGCACCTGTTAGGCTTTTTTTTTTTTTTAAACTTGCCTATAAAATAGGAACAATGACCTCTACTTTGACCATTTCCCGTAGCTACTCCCAAAATCAAATGAAATATTAGATATCAAATCAATTTGAAAATTTGGGAATGAGCTACATGTTCCAAGATCAAAAGGAAAATATACAGAGGGAAGATCAGATACCACCATGATTTTCAGAGGTACTTTTAAGATGAACATTACTTCATGAGGATGAAATTAAGCAAATATTTCAAACTAAATTAAATGAATAATAAGAACATTGGTTTATGTGAATATATTTGGTTTATTAATATTACTGGCTATTTTTGCCTTTGAAGAGCTTAAAAGTAAGGTGAGTATTTCAGAAACTCCTGTGAACCGAGTCCACTGGGTCCCTGTCCTGGGCCACACTGTTCCCGACATAATTGTCTCGGTGACTCACAGAAGTGAGTCTGATAGGGAAGCTGCTTTTTTGCTTCTTCGTGCATCAGTCTTTGACCATAAAATCCCTGGGCTTAGAGATCAAAATATTAGGTTAAGACCAAGAAGAGGAATTCATATAGTCTTTTATTACTGAATACTGTGTGTTTCCCAGTCATGGAAAGGGTGTCTCATAAAGCTCGCCTCTGAGGGAAGCAGCTCTCGGGCTGTTCTTGCCAAGAGCAGGTTGGGTAGTCCTGCGATTCAGCTCAGCTGCGACACATCAGGTGTCAGGGCAGTACTATGGTTGCTGGTTACGCAGACCTGTCCATGCTGAGGCAGGAGAGGGATAACAGGGCCACCCCTTGGCAACCCCCAGACCTGGGATCCTATGAGTAGTTGATCCATCTGTACCAAAACTACACATTTTGGCATTTTCTGTCTTCCTCCTTCAATTTTTATTATGAATCATGCTTTATAACTGGGACTTTTCTGAACTGGTTCCTAATATACTATACTAAGTCCTAAAGAGTGCACACCTTGGAGCTGTTAATTAAAAAGGCCTGCTGGTCTAAATAAACACATATGCTGCTGATTAGCCACCCTTTAGGGGGTCAACAGTGGGGAACTCCTGCTGTGCTTCTGTTAATTGTTGTCCAAAATTTCAACAGGAACTGTCTAATGATCTCGTCTGGTCTTGGCCATCTGGCCCTTGAGTTTACTTGCCAGTAAATGGTCACACTTTAGAGAAAGAGGAGTTTCTCTTATAAGAATATCTTTTAGGATGTAACCTAGTCATCCGTGTGTGTGTGTAGGAATTGATTTATCTGAGTTCACTAGTCCAAACCTGCACTTAATTTTATATTATCTTTTAGATATATTCTGATGTCATCTGCTTTAATACTAGCTGCAAAATGGGTGGGTTTTTTTTTCTTCTATTATATTAACAGTGTTAGGTGAAATTAGGAGCTATTAGAATGCACTTTTGGTCATTAATAGTGAAGAATCCTTCTAATAATTAATATTTATGATTCATACTGGACAATGCTAAGTGTCTTATTCTCCCAGTGAGGAACTGGGAGACCAAGTGTGAAGCCTCTTCTTCACATATTCTAAAACAGATCGAGGGTTTTTGCTGTCCTTAGTCTTTTAAATATCACAATGCTACCCTCTTAGCTTGCCTTCCACTACATCATTACATAGTTAGCTGAATGTTACATAACAGAAATAATGGTCTAACAGGAGCTAACGTGAGAAGAGAGGTCATTCACAGTAAGGCACAGTTTCAGAGATATCTGTTTGATTTGGCTCATTTTCCAGGAGATGTGAAAGTCTGCATGATATGGCGAGAGAGGTCTTTCCCTGAGGTGCTTATGCACATAGTTTTTCATAGATAATCTTATGCTGAAGAGAAGACCATAATTGGCCATAATGCACCTGCCGATGTGTGCACCCTGCTGATGGGCTGTGGAAAGAGACCTGACAGCAGCCCCAATCCTTACTAAGCAGGGGCAGTGGGAGCTACCAGGGCAGCGCTCCCCCCGTGTGGTATGGTGTTACCTTCTATCAAATGCGTCCTTTTCATTCTCTATTTTCAAGCTACTCTTTTTTCTCCAGATGGTAAGTTTTTCATATAGAGCTTTAACTGATTGTTGAACAGAGTTCTAAAGAATGTAAGTACTAGCAGAAGGGTGTGCATGGAATGGTTCACGCTGGCAAACTCCTGCCCAGTGGAGTGGCGTGGATGAGGAGACACCACCCTAGACACTTGTCTGCAAGAGACGCAGGATTGCTTTTTAGTGAAGCGGCCTGATGCCAGATTCTCAAAGAGCACAAGTGACAACACTTCAAGGCCTTCTACCGTCTCCTTTGTTCCGCCCCGTGGTCCACGGCACTGGTGGCACGGGTGCGTATCTGAGGATTGAGTGGAGAAAGAGGAAGCAACAAAAGGGACCTCCAGATTTTTCTAGAATTCTTTTCACCCTGCAATGTCTCTGTCAGAACCCTTTACAACTGCAAACTCAAGCATGTGTGACTAGATAGGACTGGAAATTAAAGAAAGACCAAAGGGACTCTCAGGGAACAGGGACCCTCCAGCCTCAGCATCCCATCAATAACCTGGGAATGGCACCAGCTGCCACTGCCCTTGGTATGGCCTGTTATGTTCTGACTGTGTCACTGCAGTCCTCACGGAAGGCCAGGAAGAGCAGTGAGTCAGCACATGCTTCCCCCACAACTGATCTTCATGGAAAATCACTGAATCGGTTCACATGTTTCTGAGACAGGTGGTGATCTCCAGAGGTCCGTCACACACTGATTGTGGAAATGACCATCTTCACAGAAAATCAGTGAATCCTCTTGTGCTTTCCCCCACATTGCTGTGATCCTTAGTGATTTTCAGCGTCAGCTAAATATTTAGAATTTGTCCTTTGATCTAAACATTTTTCCCTGATCAACAATATAGAAAGAGATAAAATGCAGTGTTTAAGATACAGAGTTATTTTTTTTCCTTTCTTTCTTTCACTGCTGGGAATTCAACCCAGAGTTTGGGTGTGCCAGGAAAGCACTCTGCCATGGAGTCACACCCTCAGCCACCAGGCTACAGAATTCTTGCAAAATACTTGCTCATTTATTTTTTAAAAATATGCCTGATGAATAGAGTCCTGTGAAAAATGATCAACTCAACTTGTTTTCACGATTTTTTGTTGTTGCTGAAGTTACAGATTAATATACGTGTGTAGAGAACCTGAAAATTGATGGTATTTGTCACTCTTAGAGCAATACTTCAAGTATACAAAATGGGCAAAGTCATCACAAAGATTAATATTAATTTATATTACTTTTACATAAATGACCAAAACATTGTGTTAAATGGAAGGAAAAAATGCTTAGATGATGTAGAAAATCCCCTCAGTTTTTAATTAAGTAAACGGAGATGACGTTAATATAATTCTGGAGGATCTCTGTTGTACATTCCATTTGTTGCTTTTCTCCCTTTTCAATTGAGGTAGAATTTACATCACATAAATTCATTATTGACACATTTACAGTACACAGCTCTGTGAGTTCTGGGCCATCCGCAATGCTGTGCAAACTTCCCCACTCTCTAATTTCCTAATGTTTACTTCAAAAAGAAACCTTGCCCTCGTTAAGCAGTTGAACCCCATTTCTGCCCATCCTCCATCTCTGGCAGCCATTCATCATGTGCTGTCTGTC
Organism: Geosciurus inauris; assembly: GCA_004024805.1. Classification (NCBI taxonomy): domain Eukaryota; kingdom Metazoa; phylum Chordata; class Mammalia; order Rodentia; family Sciuridae; genus Geosciurus; species Geosciurus inauris. Next base: position 46,454 of record PVHX01000152.1, read on the forward strand.
TCTAAGGATTTCCCTGTTCTGGACATTTTACATAAAAGGCATCTTAGCCTGTGACTCTGTTTGTGTGTGTGTGTGTGTGTCTGTGTGTGTGTGTGTGTGTGTGTGTGTGTGTGTCTAACTTCTTTCCCGGAGCATGTTGTTCTCGTGGTTTACCATGTTACAGCATTTATCAGTGCTTCATTCCTTTGTAGGGCCAAATAATATTCCCTTGTGTGGATAGACCACTTTCCGTAGACCCATCATCTGCTGGGTGTCTGAGAAGTTTCTACTTTTTGGTTAATATGAATATCCATGCATAAGTTTTTATATTTGTAGTCAATTCTCTTGGATGTGTTTCTTAGAGTTTAAGTGGTGGGTCATATGGATATTCTGTTTAAATTTTTGAGAGTCTTGAAACTTACATTCTACAGTTTTCTCACTGTTTTATATTCCTAAAAGTGACATTCAAAGAGAGGGTGTTCTAATTTCTTCACAGCTTATCCAACACTGGTCATTTTTCTTCTTTTCTGTATCATAGCCATTCTAGTGCATGTGAATTAATATCTCAATGTGGCTTTGATTTGTTTTTTCATAATGATTACTGATGTTGAGAATGCTTTTATGTGATTATTGGCTTTGTATATATCTTCTTTAGAGAAATCTATTCAAATTCTTTGTGCATTTTAATTTTTTGTTTGTTTTGATTGCATTGTACAATTACTTATGTATCCTGGGTCCTTGATATTTTTAAGAGATATGATTTGCAGATATGTTCTCCCATTTGGTGAGTTGGCTTTTGACTCTCTTAATAGTGTCCTTGAAATACAAACATTTTCAATTTTTATGAAACCCAATGGATCTATTTTTCTTTTGTTATTTCAATGTTTGGTGTCATATGAGGAAAGTCCAGCTTAATGAAAGGTCAGAAACATTTTTAACTATGTTTTCTTCTAAGGGTTTGATAGTTTTTAGCTCTTCTGTGCTTTACCTCCTTTTGAATTCATGTTTACATATAGTGAGGCATATGTGCAAATTTATCATAAGACCATTTATTAAAACAACTGCTCTTTCTCTACTGATTGGTCTTCTGATTATTATTATTTCTCTTGTTTTTATATAGTTCATAGTAATCTTACTTTCATTTTGAATTTATTAATTTGTGCTTGTCTCTTTTTCTGGGTCAGTCTACCCCAAAATTGTGGGTTTTGTTCGTCTTTCTCAACAGCCAAACTTTTGTACTGTTGATTCTCTCTATGGATTACTCAATTCCGTGCTTTGCTTGCCTTGACTCTTATCTTTCTCTCTCCATTCTGCTACTTGCTTTGGTTTAGTTTGCTTTCTTTCTAGTTCCTTATGGTGGAAGGTCAACTAATTGATTTGAGACCTTTCTTCTTGTCATAGAGGTGCTCTATTACATTACAACTCTAACTTCCTTGCTAAGCACTGCCTTTCCTGAGGCCCAGATATCTTGCTAAGTAATATTTTAATTTTTGTTTATTTAATCATGTTTTCTAATTGGCTTATTGATTTCTTCTTTGACTCATTTATTAAGAGTAGACTGTTTAATTTATACATGTTTGTGCATTTCTTTCAAATTTCCTCATTTTATTGCTTTCAAATTTTATTCATTGTGTTTGGTGAAGAAAACTTTCTGCAATTTTAAAATTTTTGAGTCTTCTGGGGCTTGTTTTGTGGCATGAGGTGCAGTTGATCTTGGAGCGTATACTTGAGAAACATGTATTCTGTTGTTGGGGAAAGTGCTGTGAACAGTTTTGTAGAGTGGTAGAGTCCTCCTGTTCCCTGTCGATTGTCTGGCTTATTTTTTTTACCTATCAGTGAAAGCAGGGTATTCAGGTATCCAGCTATTATGGTTGAACACTTTGTCCCTTTAATTCTGTCAGTGTCTGCCTCCTGTATTGGGGGCTTTATTTGTTGCACATACCTTTCCTGTTGTTGTATCTTCCTGAAAAATTAACAGTTCTGTCAACACATCTATGGCAGCCTTTGTCTCTGGGAACAATTTCTGACTTGACATCTCTTTGCCCAATATTCATGTAACCACCCCAGGTCTCTCGTGGTTATTATCTGCATTAAATGTCTTCCTAACCCTTTTACTTTCAATTAATTTGGGTTGAGATGTAAATGAGCCTCTTGACTCTTTTTCATCAGTTCTGTCCATCTCTGCCTATTACCTGGAAAGATTGTCCCATTTATAGTAACTTGCATGTGACTATTAGTTTTCTGTATTTCTTATATTTTTCCTTTCTCACTTGCTTTGTTACTTCCTTTTTTGTGTTTGATTGTTTTAAGTATACCATTTAAATTATGCTCTCACTTCCTTTCCTCATATTTACTTATTTATTAAAAAAATAATTTTTAACTGTTTGTCCTGGGGAGTATTACTAATATACTAACATCTTAAATTCATAACAAAGTAGGTTGAATGTTCACCAAATTAGCTTCAGTAACATACAAAACTTCTGTCCTTATACAGCTCACATTTTAATGGCTATTATTACAAATTACATATTCATACATTACATGCCTATAAACCCAGATTGATCATTTTTCTTGCATATATTTAAAAGAAATTCCTGCTATTTGATGAACTGTGTCTCCTTCAAAAATATGTTGAAGTCCTGATTCGTAGTACCTGTGAATGTGTCTTCTTGTGAAAATGGATTTGTTACAGATGTAATTGAGTCAGGATGAGGTTGTTAGGGTTGGCCCTTATGGGATGTGACTGGTGTCCTTATAAGCAGAGAAGATGGCCATGGAACCATGCAGACTCATGGTAAAGAGTTGTATGACACCAGAGGCAGAGACTGAAGAACTGAGTGCCAGCAGCTGCAAGATGAGAAACATCCAAGTTAGCTGGCAAGCTACTGAAGCTAGCAAGAGGCACAGAAGGGGTCTAGAGGAGACCACCCTGCTGACACCTTGACTGCAGCTGTGAGACAATAAGTTCCCTTATTTATTCAGCTGGTTTCTACCAGAGATTGTCAGGGGTTGCTTCTGCATTCACAGTTTCTGTGATGCAACTTGTGATGCAATTGATATGGATACAACCATGAAAAAGAACATTTCT